>QKWP01002700.1:0-11259 GCA_003550325.1 Gigaspora rosea | reverse complement strand
TTTAATTGTATATAGCATTTCAAAAAGTAAGCATCGGTAAAAAATTTTACTATGTAAATCAATGCTTTAAATGTCAAATTATATAGAAAAATTCCTGCTTAATATGATGGCATAGTTAACTCATTTTTGCAAAAAATGCCATAAGCCTTGTTTTAGAAGTATTAATTATCACAGATCATAATAAAATTAGTTTAAAATAAAATATGGGGTTTTATTTAATATTTTAAAACTCATTTCTACTTGTTTAATATAAACTTTACTCTAAAATTAACTTCAAAGCCTTTGTCTGGTTTTTATTTTTCTTTTAATTTTGTCTTAAAAGTATTATCCTTATTATTTTCAAAAATTACCTACTTTTTTTTTAAATACTTGTAGGAGATTTTTTTTAATTTTAGGTTCTAAAAATAGGAAGTTTTGTTTTTTATTACTTTTTTAGTAGTTTATATAGTTCTCTTGTATTTTTTTTTATCAAAGCCTTTTCTAGCTCCAAAACCAATTTGCTTTTTACCTTTTGCTACTTCTTTTTTTAACCTTCTTACTTGCTATCAAATTAACAAGAGGATCTACTAATTGTTTTATATATTATATGTTTAAATTTTTAAAACTAGTTAAACTTTTCTTCTACTTAACTTTTTTTTAGTTTTGCTTTTATTTATCTCTTTAATTTGCCAATATCAGTATATACTTCTAATATAATATTAAAATTTAACCTTTTTACTAGAAGCAAAATTTTTGTATTAAGATTGTACTTAATACTTATTTCATTGAAGTCTTCTTCTGCAAAAGACCAGATTGGTAAGAGGGTATCTATAAATAATGTTATATTCCTATAGTAGCTTGATCTTTATAAACTATATAAAAAAATTTTTTAAATCAGTATATTTATATAAAATTTTACAAAAACTTGAATATATTATAATATAATGATTCAATTTAGATAATTTCATCTTAGTAAGAGGAATCAAATAGTACCAAATTTGTTTCATTTAGATCACTAGATTAGCAAATTTTTCTAAAAAAATTACATTATATATTTTTTAACTCTAATTTATTAGAAAAAATGTTATATTTTATTAGACTTCCTCCCTCCTCTCTTGTATAATATTATTTATGGATGCTCTGCAGTTATCTAGTTGGGCCTTTTTTAGCCTCATCATTGTAGTTTCTTCTAGTAACCTCTATCATTAATTTTTATAAACCACTATATGATACTGTACTTTGTATGCTTTTTTTACTGTATTTTTATTTTTATAAAGTTCTTGTTTATTACTAAGTAGTTTAGACAGTTTGATATTATATTTGCTTTCTATCTGGCCAATTTGATCATAGGTTAGTGTAGGCTATTGCGCATATTTTTTGAAAGCAAATTAATAATCATTTTATATTCTAGTTATGGTAATAAGCCTATTCAATATGTTTAAGTTTATGTTTATTATTAAGAACAAATAATTTTTATCATACTTATTTGTAATAATATGAATATAAAAAAAAACTTAAATATCGAATATGAAAACAACTCAAATATTAAAAAAGAAACTTGGGTAAGTCTCAATATACAGATTGAATTTGTATAGTATTATTTATATAAATTATCATCGTTTAATACATTCTAAACCAAAGACTTACTATTAAATTTTATAGTAGTTTTTTCTTTATCTATCAAAGCAATTTTTTCTTTATTATTGGCTCCAAATATTAGATCTAACAGATTTACCAAATCTTGAAAAACCTTTGTAATATTAGTTGTTATAATTTCTATTTCATCTTTATCTTTATTTGATCTATTATTATTTACTTTCACAAAGATTATTTTATTGTTTGAAGGACATTATAGTAGAGGTATAGTGATTCTAATATCTGTGTGTGTGTGTGCAAATCCTGGTGTTTTATTGGTTGATCAGATCAAACAATAATTATACTCCAAAAATAACTATATTGTCAGACTAATTTGTGTTGGTTTTTACTTTAGACTTAAAATGGATTCCATTTACTTAGTTTACTATACTACTATGCAATTCCACTTCTTCAAAATTCTTATTATAAAATTTAACTCTTGTTTTATGTTTAATATATATTTGTACTATACTTTTTAGTCTTAAAACTTGAAGCTATGTGCAATATTTTTTACTAAACTATTTCAAAAGTGAAAATTTTCATTTACAATTGGTTTAAGAGGGTGCAATAGCAAATATAATCTTTGCTAGTTCTTGTAAATGCATATATATACTTATTTTCAACAACTTCCTATTAGAGCCATGTCATTAATTACCTGATATTTTTTATTAGAGGACTACCCTCTCCTACTTTTTTAATATATATATAGTCAGGTTTTTATATATAATTTCAATTTTTTTTACTCTTTCCCCTCTCTAAAAAATCATCTGAGTTTTGGCACTCTTTTTATAAAGCAAGTATTAAATTGGAAAAATACTTAAAATTTCAAGATACAACTTCTGTTTTGTTCTTGATTAGTTAACATACTAATTTATAATATTATAATACAAGTTTTAATAGTAATGGACTACCAATTTGCAAATATTACTGAAGTTATGAGTTTGGTAGTTTGTATGAAAAAAGTAAGTTAGAAAATAAGAGAAGTACAGTATATCATATAATTTTTTAGAAAGAAGGAGTTCTTACTTTATCACATCCTATATATATATAGTAAAATAGCTAATGATATTGAAACATTTATTAGAACAAAAATTTACAAAAAGTTGCTATATAGTAAAGTCTAAATTTTACTATATCAATTGATAATTATCAATTAAATAAACTTGTTTGAATATTAAAATATACATACTTTAAAATTTTTATTAAAATTAAAGAAGTTTCTATTCGGTCTACATATTAATCTCTTCCCATCGATCACTTGTACAAATTTCTGAACAAAAAAAAACAAAAAATTTTATTAGTAAAAGACAAAGCAGCTAGTAATACTGGTTTTTATAAAGGTCAACCTTCCTTGTGCGTTGGGACTCCTTTATATATTCGGCATGCAAGCCAGAAGCGTTGGTTGTGCAAGATAACTGGCAGTAGGTGCCCTTGGTACAAGAAATTCTGGTGGAAGTTAAAAAAGAAAACTTTCGTCGATGAAGGGATTATAGCTCGGCTAGGCAGTGAACTAAGAAAAATGAGTTTTTCATCACTCTCTTTAAGGTTTTTGGTTACAAGAACTTATTTAACCATATACCCACTATTATATTTTTGCTGAAAGTTAGTTTTGCTAGAATTTTTGATAAAAAGTGAGAAATTCAGCATATCCTCTCCAAAAGATCGGCATTGTTATTCTTAGTGATTGTACCCGGGTAGAATTTGCAATTGTGTGAAATAGTAATTTATCCGGATATCCAGGTAATTTAATAGTAACCGGGTAGAGGTTTTCCCAACGGGTACAATCTCTAGTTATTCGGAAAGAAGGCATACAAGTGGATAAACAGGAATGGACACATAATAGGATGTGACACAATGGAGTAGGCAGATCTACGGAAATTAAATTCCAGAATGTTTTTTTAGTTTTCTTTTTTATGTACATATAATACTTTGGCAAGGCGTTTCCTTGCGCAGTATTATATAATTTTTATCATTGATTTTAGATTTAGGGTTATTTCTTTTTCTGTTTCCTTTTTTGTTTCTTTTTTTTCTTTTCGTTGTTTGTTTTCATTTTGTTAGCTTTCCGTCATTAGTGATAGAACTTTTTTTCGTTTCTTTCATCTTGTAGTCATTTTATTTTGTTTATTTTTTGGTATATCGTTTAAGGTTTGTGGTATTTCTCCTTTTTTTCATTACCCTTTTATTTTCTTAGCTACAATGTTCTTTTTGTATAGTTTGGTTATCCTTATTATTGACGCTAGGTGAGAGGGATTTGAAGAGAAATCCTATGTTACTCTTTGATGGGGCTGACAAAATTGTCTGTCTTATCAGTGAGGCAGTGCGATAGGTCGCACCAAGGTGCTCTTGAAGTATTCGGGTGATGCCAGACCTGCTATAAATAGAGTATTGATAATAAGTAATTAACATAGTTTAGTTATAATATATCTAATATCTAATAAAGGTACCGACGAGACTGCCAAAGAGTTAAAAAAAAAAAAAAAGAAGTTTCTATTATTTAATTCGTGATCTATTACCAAACAGGACTACATATATTACTATATATATTAACAGTTAAATTAGAAAAAATTAATTATTGTTTATCAAAGTTCTGGAATCTAGTACTGTTAAAGCAATACTGAATTTTTTTATTAAACTAATTTTTTTTTTATAAACAATATTATTGTTTACATAGAAACTCTATATGGTTGCAAAAAGTTTTTTAACAGTATCTTGTGATCTACTGGTTCAATTTTAATGCTTTTACTACTATTTAAATCACAAGAATATGCTCTACAACTTTTGTTTAGTAGAGTAGAAATGTTAGTTTAGTAAAAAAATTCATTATTGCTCTAACAGTACCAGATTCTAGAAATTTGATAAACAATAATTTATTTTTCCTATATATTACTATAGATTTTCACTATTTGATATATAAATTACAAATTAGCTTTTAATTTTTACATTCATCAAAAAATGTATTTTTTAAAAATTTTTAATTTTTTCATTAAATATAAAAATCAAAAAGTCAAATAATAAAAAGTTCTCTAATACTAATAAAAATTTTAGAATTTAAGTGTATTTTGATTTTCTAAACAAGTTTACTTAAATGATTTTAATTAATTCACATAAAAAATTTGGACTTTACTATAGAGCTTTGATTCTACTTTTTAGTGCCATTCGGATTAAATTCGGATTCTATTTTATACATCTGGTTAAATTCAAATATAATCCGAATTGAGTAAATTCAGATTCAATCTGCAAAAGTAATTGACTAACCAATCAAAATTATAATTTACAAAGTATAGGTACATGCAGAACTCAAGTTGCTATATAGAATAAAAGTCATTTAACGAACACATTTGAGACAAGCTAAATACTTTATCAACACCTTTTTAATCACCAATGCTCCACTTATACCCCTCACTGTGCCAACATGTGTATTTCGCTTTATATTTATTCATACTCTAAGTAAACTTGTTCTACACATAAAAATACATCATAACAGCATAATTTTACTAGATAAGTATATATGTACTAATTCCCTGCCTTAAATATAGTCTACTGCATATTTATTACATGCACAAACTCCTAGATTTATCTGATATACACATTGCTGTTATGTTAAATAAGCCCTTAGTAATCGAGATCCAGATTGCACCGATTTAATGATGCTATGCATATCAATACTGTAAGCCTTGCAAGTTTTTAAAGGGTGCTGTTCTAGACCAGTTAGTTTCTATAACTAATATACACAGTGCAAAAAAAACAATAATAAAAAAAAAAAAGTTGTTAATTTATACTATTCATAAGTGATATCTTAAACTTTCAATAATAATTTAAAATTTAACCACTCTACAGTTTGAGACAACATTTATTTTACTTTTCTTACTAAGTTTAGCAACAAACATGTACTATGCATCGGCAGTTATCATAACAATATCTAGGATTACAATTCGGATAATCCTTATCCTTAATCTGATATATATTATGAATCTATCTATTTAAAATTAATGAATCCGGATATCCGAATTTAATCCAAATTGTCAGATCTATCCGAATTGATCAAATACGGATCGAAGCACTACTTTACAATAGTGACTGTTATTGATTATAGGGTTAAAGACATTTTTGAATTTTTTTAATACAGTACTCTCTGTTAAAACCAATCCTGTCAAAACTGATAATCTTCTATAACTGATAAAAAGTTGATTTACCATATTGGTTCCATAATTTAAATCTGATAACCTGTCATTTCTAATAACTGATATTTAAAATATCAGATTTCTATAAGATATCAGGTTTGTAAAATAAAATTAATCAATTTAATTGTCTCAAATCCGATTTTGTATAACTGAATATATGTGTATAAATATAATTTGGCCAATTATAATTAGATAGAATTATATGACTATTAGGTTATTAGTATTTTAAATCTGATAACCTTTCAAAGCTAATACAAAACCTTTCCACCATACAGACTGGTTTTGACAGGATGAACTGTATTATAAAAGATAAAATTTGATTGGTCAATAGTCTTATCACAGAGAAGGAGATGTTGAACCTATATAAATCCTAATTAGATGACTTACTGCACTTTTCTAGAGTAAAATGTCAAATTGTTCAAAATAAAAATTGAATAATGCAAGGGTGTGGCGACTTAGAGAAGTTGGTAAATTGTCACCCCCAAGTGGCAAGTCTAGGGTTCAAATCCCACTGATGACGTTTTGAAAAAATAGACCTGTGTTCTGGTAACTGTTTCCTGTTGATCGGTTGGGTACATTACCTGTAGTTCTTGGTTACCATCTCGAATGGGAGCTTTCAGGCAAAGTTGTGTCTCGTGACATAGACAAATCCAAAGAACCGGGGAAACAGAAACCCATTTGGCAAGACCCGAGTAAGGAGGTAGCAAAGATCTTTGATGGTGCTACCAAAACCGGAATATTAGACTGGAGCCAAAGTACCGGATGTCGACATTAGGGACAAGATCTACCAACCTGGCTACCGGATCAGGTACCGGAGGAAAAGAACCTATGTTATAGAAGTAGGTACCAGGGACGAAAAATTATGATGGCATCTAATGCCAGGTAGATCAACCCTTCCGGGCCAACTGGATTGGAAGTCTGGAAAAACTGATGAAGGACCAGTAGGAAAGT
Source organism: Gigaspora rosea (assembly GCA_003550325.1). Taxonomy (NCBI): domain Eukaryota; kingdom Fungi; phylum Glomeromycota; class Glomeromycetes; order Diversisporales; family Gigasporaceae; genus Gigaspora; species Gigaspora rosea. The sequence goes on along the minus strand of QKWP01002700.1, from coordinate 4,513 downwards.
GATAGTGGGTAAGGACCGGTAGGAAAGTGATGGTGGGTACCGGCAGTGTTGTACACGGACATTGTCCCGCTGATTTTTCAGGGACGCGGACAGTCCGGGACGGGACGTCCAGGACATGTCCGCAATAATGTCCCAACATAATACATGTTCGCCGGGTAAAACCAATCAAATTGCGGAATTATACGAATTTTATTGGTAGATGATCACATGTTGAGTCGCAAAATGTCTGGGACAAAAAAAATTCTGGGCGGACATGTCCCGGACGTCCCGTCCCGGACTGTCCGCCGTCCGTGTCTGTGTCCCATGACAACACTGGGTACCGGGTTGGAGCGAACCTTACAAGAGCAGAAGTAGGTATTGGTAAGAGGACAGAGATAACCCTGTCTTGCAAGTGTTGGCCTCAGTCATAGCGATAAGTACTGAAGTGTAGGTGAATACCTGATACGGGACAGGTACCACTCTACCAAGTCTCCCATTAAGGATAACAGAACTGGGAATACCCAGCTGGGTCCTAAGGCAATGGATAAGTATCCAGAACTTGCTGACTGACTTATGTAATGGGCCTGTTCTGGTGATACAAGATGAGTTGGCAGGCGGAACATGGATCAGAGGGTTTAAATAGACAATTCCCGTAGTTGAGTTGCAGATATAACAGCTAGTGTAGAACCCTAGGGCAGACCACTTAAATTAGACACCAAAAGTGTACGTGTGGCTAGATGTATCCTCGTCTATGAGAACATGGATCAGAAGGTTTAAATAGGCAATTCCCATAGTTGGGTTGCAGGTATAGCAGCTAGTGTAGAACCCTAGGGCGGACCACTTAAATTAGACACCAAAAGTGTACATGTGGCTAGATGTATCCTCGTCTATATAACAAAATGCCAGTATTTCTCCTAGAGGATACCGATAGCTCTAATATCTTGAATAAAATTCCTAAGTCCCAAGACAGGCACTTTAATTAAAAAAAAAAAATTTTGAATAATACAATAGCAAGAACACAAAGTAGTTGCTATTTGAGCTATTTCTACAAAACAATTAGCCAGGTTTGTAGTACAACTTTTAAGAAATTGATTATTTATTTAATTAGTTCAAAAACTAAAACAAGTTTTTTTGCATAATATATAAAAAATATTATCTTTATCGAATACAATTTTATATATATCTTTATTAGTAAATTTATTGTATTATTCTTCAAAAATCTAAATAGTATTAATAATAATTAATTAAAAATAAGATTTTACTAGATAAAAACAAATATTTGGATATTAAATACAGTCAACCCTCCATAAATGCAACTTGTAGAGACAAGCCTACAACATGCATTTAGGGAGGTTTGCATTTAGAGAGAGCCAATTAAATTGCAGCTTTTAAAAATTAGATCATCAAGTTTGTGTAACTTCTACCAAAATGTATAACCTATCTTAAATACTAAAATTTGATTGGCCACGTGCATTTAGGGAGGTTAGTGTGATATAAAATGTTATTCAAGAGAACGTGCATTTACAGAATATAGAACGTGCATTTAGCACTAATAACATTTTACAAAATAGAAAAAAACGTGCATTTAGAGAGGTATTGCATTTATGGAGGTTGCATTTATGGAGGGTTGACTGTAGCAAAATATAGCTGTATCCTCCTAAGTGCATGCTTTTGGGACTATAGTGAAAACATGCAAAATATGCACTTAAAGAGGTTTGTATTTAAAGAAGTTAAAATTTATAATTGTTATATTGGTTGGAACCAAGAGGTGCATGCATTTAAAAAAGTTTTTCATATACCAAATACTTATACTAGTTAAAAATAAATATATCATACACATATTTTATATATATCTGGTACCCAATATGTGTAGATTATGTGTATGATATGTGTCGAATATGTATAATCTTGTACTCGATATGTATAGTATTGATATAGGATATTAAATATATGCTATACATATATTATATATGCTATACATGTGCCATACACATATTCTATACATCTCTGATACACAATAATATATGGGGTGAAGTCAATAGAAATGTGACAAATTTATTAAATAAATTTGTCCCATTTCTATTGACCTCCCCATATATTCTATATACATCAGGTATCAGATACAGTCAACCCTCCATAAATGCAACTCGTAGGGACAAGCCTACAACGTGCATTTAGAGAGGTTTGCATTTAGAGAGAGCCAATTAANAGGTTTGCATTTAGAGAGAGCCAATTAAATTGCAGCTTTTAAAAATTAGATCATCAAGTTTGTGTAACTTCTACCAAAATGTATAACCTATCTTAAATACTAAAATTTGATTGACCACGTGCATTTAGGGAGGTTAGTGTGATATAAAATGTTATTCAAGAGAACGTGCATTTACAGAATATAGAACGTGCATTTAGCACTATTAACATTTTACGGAATAGAAAAAAACGTGCATTTAGAGAGGTATTGCATTTATGGAGGTTGCATTTATGGAGGGTTGACTGTATGTGTAGGATATGTAACAAATATATTATTAACACATATCCTATGCCAATTGGCTATCTGATTGATTTAGAAGATCATTAAACATAACCAATCAAATTTATGTAAATAATAATTAAAATAGTTAAATATATACTAATTTTGATTATTATTTTAAATAATAAAAACTAATTAATATTATTTTATAATTTAAATTTAAACATTAATTTATATGCAAAATTTTGCAAAAAAAAGGTTTATTAAAGTGCAAGAACCTATTTTATAAACAAAATTTTTAGTTATTAGAAGTTTTTTAAAACAAAAACAAAAAAAAAATTTAAAAAAATTAAAAAAGTATTCTGAAACTATATTTACTACTAAGTAAATCGACTATGCTGTTTAATTTAATATTGTTTTCTAGACCAAGATGGTTCTAAAAATGATAAAATCATAAAAAATGACCTAGTAGATCTCTTTCTATAGTCTTTTAAACTTTTAAAATAATTGTTTATATAAATTATATAATTTAATTAGCAATTCACATAAGAACAGAACAATTTATAAAATTTTATATAATAAAAATAAACAAATTTACTATAACATTTCGAATGTTGGAATCCAGTTTGCCTACAATATAAAATATTAATAGTTTAAATATAATAAAATTAAGTTACATAGGCATAAAAATATGGTATTTGTCTTTTTTTTTATTAAAAGTTCAGTAGAATTTTCTAAAAATAAAAGGTACTTTACTAAGAGCTGAAATTTTGAATTTTAAAAAAACCCATCTTTTTACTATATAATTCTGGGAAATTGGATTCCATATTACTATTAAAACTATATAAATACTTATCCCCAACTTTTGTCCTGTTCTTACATGAATTGCTATTTAAAGAAAATTGTTTTAAAACTTTGAGAGGCTATAGAAAAAGATCTACTAGTCTGTTTTTTATGATCTTACTATTTTTAAAACCATCTTGGTTTATAGAATAACATTCAATTAATTGATATAGTTAATTTACTTAGTAGTAAACATAGTTTAAGTGACTTTTTTATTTATTTTTAAGGGTAGGGTATCCTATGTAATTCGATTTTGATGATCAATTTTATGTGTAACCAAATGATCAACCAATCAAATCATGAATTTTGATCAACTCAACAAAGTAAAAAAAAAAGCAAAAATATAAAAAATGAATGTTAAAACATATGTTTAACACTAATAAAAAATACCGGAAAGGTAGTTTTGCATATAATCTTTACTATAACATTAATATGCAACCAATATTAATTCTAATTTATTTAAATAAGTATTAAAACTTAATATTAAATTTACAATATATATATCTACTTTGTTTAAAACGGCTCATAGGCAACTTTTAATTTTTCTTACTTACTATAGCATATAATTATAATAAAAGTTAATTATTAATAGAGCATCTAATTGTCTACAATATAATTTTAAAGCAAAATAGTCTCAGTATTGGACAAGCAACGATAATGGGCAACAATGGGCAAAAGACAGTGCCAATGGGCAACTTTTTTACTAAACTTAGTATATATACAACTTACTATATAAAATACCTAGTACGAAATAAAATATCTTTAAAAGTATGTTCGTTTTATGACAAAGTAAAACGAAGTTTTTTTTTCTAAGAAATATATGCCGGTTGAAAATTTAGCTTTGTCACATGTTTAAAACTAGTGTTTGGACCTGGGTAGGTATCACCCGGGTCACTCGCAGGTGGGCGAGGACCCGGATAATACTGATAAAGGTACGAGTTGAGTTAATAATAAATTTTCAAGCATTTTGTCCGCTTTAAGAAGCCTGATTTTGTCCATTTTAAGTCTTGTACCTTTCGATTTACAGTTTTATGCCCGATTTTATTATATAACATATGAGTGTGGAAAACCTGCCATCATGCTTTCAATTATATTTGTCTGGATATATTCTATTTAATTTATTAAAAGCCCGATAATAGATTTCCTGGCACTCATATAATACATGTGCATATATTTAGAAATTTGTTATATACGAATAAGACTTCGATACAAAAATTTATAACA
>QKWP01002699.1:22533-48165 GCA_003550325.1 Gigaspora rosea | reverse complement strand
ATTTTAAATTCTTTATTTTTATTTTATTTTTTATATTTTATTTTTAATTATTTTTTAGCAATAATTATTAATAAACTTTTAAACATATACACATTTTGAAAGAATGTTCGGGCAAAAACTTGCTGGTTTCAAGATCACCAAAACAACTAAAGGAAAAGCTGCAAGTAGACAAGATCCAATCACGGAAATGGAGCAAGACATTGTGGAAGCTGGAAGTTCAACTGCGGAAGCCATAGGTTCAACTGAATCTGCACGAACTTTCAAAGGTTGTTAATTTAATTTAAAATTATATTTTTTAATTATTTTTTTATTTTTTAAATATTTTCATTGATTATAATTTAATTTTAAATAAAGTATCACATACAACGATCTCTAAGCTATTAGAGAACCAGTGTGAACTTCTTCACCATGTGAAGCAAATTAGTTCAAAAGTAGATCAGCTTGAAGAGCGAATGAAAAGACTCAAAGACAATTTCGTTGAGAAATATGACGCAAAGAATGAAAAGGCTTTCCTTGAGGTAATTTTTTAATTTTTTTAATATTTATTTTAATTTTTTATATTTTATTTTAATTTTTTATATTTTATTCTAATAATTTTTTTATAATTAGCAAAACATTAAAGGAATTGCCAATGAGTTATTAGACAACTCCATCTATCCTACGGATGCAGAACTCAAGAGAGGAGCAGAGGACTATTTTAGGGAGCATAGTCGTGAATTCATGCGAAGATTGTCAGAGAAAGATTGGAAAGCTTATTATGCGAAGAATCTTCATGGACCTGTAAAAATTTATTTATTTTTTTTAAAAAATATTTGAATTTATTCGAAATATTTAAACATTTTCGAATAAATTCGAAAAATGTTTAAATATTTTCGAATAAATTTGAAAAATGTTTGCAATTTTCGTATATATTCGAAAATATTAAATACGTTATTATTTTCTAATTTTAAAAAATTTTTAGCTTTTGGAAAAAGTTAGGTTGTTGCGAAGCACTTTAACAACTAAAACTAAAGACTCTATGTTTTCTATTTTTGGTAATCTTTTAGACCCTATTAACATCAAGGCAAAACCCGAAGAAGTTTTGAATTGGAAGAGATTGGAAAAGACAAAGAATTGTTTTAAGCTTTTTTTTGCAAGAGTTGCGAATAGTTCTGATGAAAATAATACTTAGATTGTTCGAATTTTAAATAGGATTTGGCCCGCCAGAAAAACAACTGACCACAAGACTGCATACGCAATAGCAGTATGCAAATCTATTCTTAGCCAAACCTACGAAAAGTTAACAATTTCTGAAGATATCGTTAAAGAAGATCTTGAAAGATATCAAGTTATTATTATTATTATTATTATTATTATTATTATTATTATTATTAGTATTATTATTATTTACTAAAAATTTGTTCAATTTTTCGAAATAAAGCGAATGTTAGAACGACGTGATTCGTTTTCGACATTAGTTTCGGAGGATATAGAAGAAAGAAACGAACCAGAAGAATTAGAAGAAAGAAACGAACCAGAAGAAGTTGGAGAACAATTAGAAGAATTCGAACGAGTATATTTATACATAGATTATATAGAAATATTATCACATTTTTTTTATAATTATTTTAAACATTTAAAAAATTTATAGGATACGTCTAATTATCTCAAACGACCTTCGCAATCCTCCAAAAAAGTAAGTTTATATTTTAAAATATAAAATTTTTTTTAAATTTTTAAATTGAATTTTTATTTGAAAAAATATTTTTTAGGCAACAAAAAGGCTAAGAAAAGGTGAGTATATTTAAAATTTCTTAAAAATTTGCGATTTTTTGCATTGTGTTCAAATTTTAGAAATTTTCGAATATATTTAAAAAGATGAAGGATCTACAACTTCGACAAAAAATATAGATTATAGATCTGATGAAGAACAAGAAGAACCTGATTATGACGCGTAAAACTTTTTTGTTTTATTTTTTTTATATACAAATAACGCTACTTTTTTTTTGTCTTTTTTTTTTATTTTTTTAATAAAAATGCTATTATTATTTTGCTTTATATTTGTAATTTTTAAATTTTTTTAAAAAATAAAGTTATTAATAAATTATATATGCATTTATTATAATAAAATATGTAATATTAATTAAAAATATATATTTAATTTAAAATAGTAATTTATATAATAATAAATAAAAAAATATAAAATTTTATATTCAATTGCAAAAATTTTAAAAAAAATTTGAAATTTTGCGAAATATTGCAAAATATTGCAGATTTAAATGATAATATGCAAAATATTACCTCCTACGACCCCTGAAGGGATAATTAGGTAGAGGTTTGCATTTTTTATTTGGCCTATTTCGCAGTATTTCGCAATATATTTTGAAATATTTTGAAAGAAAAGCATGCTGAAATCTTTCAAAAGATTGTGCATATTTTGAAAGATTTCGCATCGATCGCAATTCTTTCGAAAGATTTTGGCATGCAATATCTTTCGAAAGATTTCATATATTTATTTTGCTGATGAAGAACCTGACTATATATATTAGAAAGAGGGAGGGGGTAGGCCTCTAATAAAAAATAATCAGGTGATTAATGACACTGCTTTAAACTTGTTCAGCATCTAAAAATATATTAAATTAGCAGGGTTGTATATAGAAGAAATTTTAACTTCTGTATATTAACTAGATTTTTTTATATATATCACATATATACAATGCTTTTACTATGATTTATTATAAAAATTTTGTTACAAATTGTGGTTAAGATTGATTTGGTACTATTATGATACAATTGCTAATGTATTAATAAATTTGAATTGATAATAAGATAGCTATGTAATATATAATACTATGCAGAACCAGTATAATTACATGTAGTATTTAAATATTATATTATTTTATGATATTAGTCAGATTTAACAATTATATAAATGTTCAAAATATCACAATAGTCACAAATTTCAAAAATGCTATATCATAATGATTACCTGTTAAAGATTTAAGATAATAAAGAATATCATAATAGAAATGCATATTGATTAATTTGAAATTGTCCTTGCTTTAAATGACAAGTAACAATAAATTACAGAGAGTATTATTTATTTACGTCACTTTAGATTATATTAGAAATTGAAAATTGCAATTTTTTTTAAAAATGAACAAACAAAAATTATTATACCTAAAATAGAATTTTTTAAAAAATTAGTATAAGTAAGTAAACAATACTTTAATGACAAAAATTATACAACTGTTTTGCATTATTTTGCAATTTAGATTAATTTTAAATTGATTAAATTATTCTTGAATTTCACTAATTTAGAAATAACTTAGATCAATTTTAATTCAAACAAATTATTAAATTTTATTATACTACAAAATTTGACAATTTGGAAATATGTCACACCAAGTAATAAATAATAGTAAAATTTTAATAAAAATATAAAAATTTAATAAAAACTTTAAACAAAACATTCTTTTTGCTTACAGATTAACTTTTTTCAAATTTTAGATTTAAGCATATTAAGAAAAGTAGTTTAAGCTTATTTAAAACACTTTTTTAAAATATAGCAAATTTTGCAAATTTTCTTAATTAAATTTTTAAAAAAAAAATTTTCAATTTTAAGAGTAGAGAGTATATAGATCATTTTTATATAGTTTTTATATAGTATTCAGAAATTTTTATATAAGGCCATACAATAAAATTAATTGGTTCTTATAACATCTTAAGACAAGAGCATCTGGCACCTAGATGTTATTATTATAGTCTAAAAAATGTTATATAAATTTTTTAAATACTTAAAACTCTTTATATAAAAAATATATATAGCAATCTTAAAAGCTATATACTGTATATTAATATAAAATAGCATTTGACTTTTTTAAAAAAATTTACCTAGCCATGTTATAAAAACCAATTTTATTTATGTGCATGGCCTTAAATTGACATATGCTACTAATAAAACTTTTTAAATTACAATTAATTTTTATTAAAATTTTACAAAATATAATTTATCTATTATAATAAAATTTTGAACTATTATTATATTTTAAAAAAATATACTTGCATATATCTTAAGGATTGGCCCAAAATTTTCTGAGTTGCACAAAAACACTAATTCTGATTGGTCAATTTATATAAATTTATAAGTTAGTTTTATTAATAAATTTTAATATCCAATCTTTAAAAAAAAATTTATTTAAAGTCAGTAGGAGAGTTAGACAAGGTAACAAGGTATATCTTATTAAATTTTTTAACCAATTTTAATAATTTTGCTATTATTAAAATTAGAAAAGCCTGCTTTACAAACTTTGCTTAAGAATTAAAATTAGTTTACTTAATACAATGTTTTATAAATTAAATATAAAAAAATTTACAATTAAGTTTATATTAATTTTAAAGAATTTAACTAATTTTAACACCTGGTTAAAGTTATAAATTTTAACTACGCTTTATTTTTATAGAAGTTTTTTATATAAAAAATTATTCATTAAAGATTAGAGTTAGGGTAAGGGTATAGGTATATTAAGTTAGAGGATGAATTAATTATTTATATGCAAAATTAGATGCCAAAATCTTTTATTTAATTGCCCAAAGCTAGTTTTTGTAATAAAATTTTGCGATATTGATAATTTTTTGATTTTTTTCTAAATTTTCTTAAAAGTTTCTTTATTTTGTTACACAAAATCCTGCAACCTAATTGGTAAAATATAGGTGGTTATATCACCAGGGGCAAGTTCGCAACACTTAATTTTAAAATAGTACCTACTACCCTTAAAAATTTTATAAAGTGTTCTAAATAACCTTAATATACTATTTTTAATATGCTTAATTCCAAAATTTGAAAAAAGTTAATCTGTAAGCTAAAAAGAAAGTTTTGCTTAACGGTTGTAGTAAGTTTATATATTTTTATTATAATTTTTATTATGAACTAACACTTATATATCAACAGGTATGACATATTCCCTAACTGTTAATATAATATTAGAACTTATAATTATTTAAATTTTAGAAGTTTGTTATTTAGAGGGCATCTATAAATAACGTTATACAAGAGGGGGTTGGACGAACGATAATGTTTTTCTCAATAAATAGGGGGTCAAAAAAATATAACGTAATTTTTTTAGAAAAAATTGGCTAAAAATTGAACCAGTGGTCCAAATTTAATGATTTTGATACTATTCGATTCATCTTAGTGAGAGGAGTCGAATGGTACCAATTTTATTTCATTTGGATCACTGGATCAAATTGGCCAAATACTATTGGTTATTATGTTTTTTTATAAATTACTAAAAAATTAATAATTTTTGCGAACAACTATTGATCCAGTGATCAAAATGAAATGATTTTGGTATCATTGGATTCGTCTCACTGAGACGAATCGAATGGTATCTAAATCATCTAAATCGGATTACTATGTCACAATATATTCAAATTTTTGTAAAATTATATATATAAATATATGGATTTTGAAAAATTTTTTTATATAGTAAAGTAGAAGGGGTCCAGCGCTACTATGAGGGGGTACATAACGTTATTTATGGATGCTCCCTTATTGCAATAGTGATTATTACTAGTAATCAATTTACCAACTAAAATTCAGGATCAGGTGTAACATGTAGATCAATTTCTGTGTAACAAACCAAAAAATTTTTAAAAATTTGCTAAAATTGCTTCTAACCTAAAATTTTGTCTATAAAACTACTTTTTTTTATACAAAAAAAAATTCCTTGCTAAATTTTACTATATACAAAGCCCTATCCTAATCTTTAACCTTTACTCTTACCCTAATATTAAAGAGATTTAATTTTTATTTAATACAAATTGTTTGTTTTGTTTATTTTGTTTTATGCATTGTAGATCACTAGTGATGATCACCACTGGCAATAAATAGTAATTTTATAAATTTTATTATACTACAAATATATTGTATATTATATGCTATATTAATTGTAACAGATTAAATGAAATCAGATTAAAATAAAATTTTTCTATTTTTTAAGCAAAATTTAAAATTTTTAGAGAAAATTTTATTGGGTTTTTAGCATTAGAGTTAGGGTTTAGTATTAGAGTTATTAATAAATAAGTATATATATATATTTTATAAGTTTTAAAGGTGAGCAAAAAATGTCACCGGTTTTATTTTAATCTAATTTTATTTTAATTTGTGACATTAATTATATTAATTCATATATAAAAAAATAATCTTTTAAAAATTTATTTTAAACTATTCTTTATTTTTTTATTATTAAATTTTTAATATAAAATGATACAGTTTCTAGCTTGTCAAATTTAATAGAATATTAGACAGTTAAGTTAGTAGAAAAGAGACAAATTATTTTTAATAAATTTTTAATTTTTAAATTAAAAAATTTTATCAACTATATAATCAAATTTGCTAATTTTAATCTTGAAATTATATAGAATTAAAATTAAAAAAATTTATTAAATTTATTAAAATAGTTTTTAAGATATTTAAGCTTAATTAAGAAAACTTTTACTTAGAAAAAATTTGTCCATTTTCAACTGGCTCACCATATTTATTTATCAATAGAAAAATAAATATTCTTTATAGATTAAAATTAATATTTAACTTATTTAAAAACCCAAGTGAATTATAAACCAAATTTTAAATATTAATATCTCATAATTTTAAAAATTCAACAATTAAGCCAATTAAAAATAATCTAAAAATTTTTATAATTTGTGTATGTACTAAGTAATAAAATATGCTAATCAAGACAAAACTTAATAAAATTTTTTTTTACTATGCTTATATTTTTTTTAATAACAATAAAAATTTTTTCCCTCTTAGTCAAGACTCGCCAAATACAACCTCTTTGATTTTATTATACTACTAAAAAAAAATAGTACAAACTCATTAGGCAAAGCATAATACAGCATAGACATCATCTGATTTGGCTAAACTAAACCAAATACGAATCGCTGTATGGCATCTCAGGAGCCACCGACTAGTCCATCAGCCCGCTCCACCATACAAGGACATTTCTGGAGGAAATATCCTTGTAAGTGGGAGAAAAAAATTAAACTACTAAGGGCATTATGAGAAAAGGAGTAGAAAGTAAAAAAAAGAAAAAACAAAAAGAAAACGAAAAAACAAAGTATAGAAAAGAAAAGAAAAGAAGAAAAGAAAAAGCAAGGCCTCAGATCAATTAAGACCTGGCACCAGGATGAACTATTTTAAAAATTACATGATACTAAGAAAAGTAGTCTCTACTCTAACTAAACTTAATTTATCATATGTAGGCAAAAAACTATTACTAGAAAAAATAGCCTCTAATCTAAAAAAAACTGTAAAGATAGGTGTGTAAAAGAAACTACAGCTATAAGAACATTCTAGAACAAAATTTCATTTCAAGGTTTCCTCAAACACATGTTGTTTGTTGTTTATTCCAAAAGGCCGAAATCCACTTGTGACTTTATTCCAATATGGTAGCTGCATTTTTAAATTGGGGGATGTAAACATTGTAGATCTTTTGGAGAAGGTAAACCAAAATGCCTATTTGTCAAAATTTTGAAAAAGACCAAAGGGATAAGGAAAGTTCCAAGAGGTCCAACTTGTTTCGTGGGTTTAAAACCATATAGTTTTGTAGTCTACATAAAAATATGCAGCTTTTATAAAGTTCAAAAATGTTTGAGCTTGATGACAAAGACTTTCGGTTACTCAGTAACCAACTGCTATTCGATAGTTTTTGTGTTTTACTCCAGGAAGACCTATCCCAAGACTTCTTTTTCAGCTATTTTTCAGTTATCCCAAGTAGAACTCTTGTTTCCAAATACTCCAAAAGAAGTTTTGTAGTAAGAGGTTGCATATTATCTATAGATTTCTACAGTTCAGTTATTATGGAAAAGATGATCATTAGAAAGAGTTCTCGATTTGATGAATAACAATAAAATTTTAACATGCAATTAAAAAGATTTGTATATAGTATTATTTTATTTTGCAAATAGTTGTTAATGATACCATTTATAAATACATTCATAAATAGAGTATTTTAAAAGCATATTAGCTCTAGACATTATTAAAATTATCAATTCAGATATTAATTCAAGTATAAACTAATATTACACTTTGCAAGAAAAAGAGAAGTAGCAGACTCAAAAAAAGTACAAAATGATGTAAGTGTGCATTACATAGTAATATAAAAATTTTTAAAATTTTTAAAAATGTGAATTTTTTACTGTTGTGCTTTTTTTGATATATTTAAATTTATAAAGCAGTTTTTTAATAAACTGTAATTTATGCAAATTTATGTTTTTTTAATTTTTTATATAAAATCTTAATTAGAGGGCATCCATAAATAACGTTATGTACCCCTCATAGTAGCGCTGGACCCCCCTACTATATAAAAAAATTTTTCAAAATCTGTATGTTTATATATAAAATTTTACAAAAACTTGAATATATTATGGTCTAGCGGTCCAATCTTGATGATTTTGGTACCATTCGATTCGTCTCTATGAGACGAATCCAATGGTACTAAAATTATTTCATTTGGATTACTGGATCACGTTTTATTAACGAAATACTATTGATTTTATAGTAATTTTATAAGAAAACATAATAACCAATAGTATTTCGTTAATAAAACGTGACCCAGTGCTCCAAATCAAATGAAATTGGTATCATTCGAATCCTCTCCTCGAGACGATTCGATGGTACCAAAATCATCCAATTTGGACCACTGGATCAAGTTTTAGACAAATTTTAATAAAAAAATTGCGTTATGTTGGGGGGACCCCCCTACATAGTGAAAAATCGTTATATTTTGGGGGACCCCCCCTCAAACATAACGTTATTTTTGGATGCCCCTTACTATTTATTTTATACAAATAAATGTTTATAATATAAGTAAATGTTATTAATAGTTGTATAATTTTTATTACTTGGTAATATAAAAATTTTATCTTCTTGATTTTTTTACTAATTTAAAAATAATATATTCCATTTCAAAAATTAGAAATAGTTTAGGCCAGAACACAATAACTACAAAATAAAATTAATAGTGAATATATGTTCTTGAACTATTGTATACTATAAGCAGAAAAAGAAACAACTATAATACTTTTTAAACAAGAAAAATATAGCACACCAAAAAGTTAATAGAACTATTCTTCCATTTTTGGTATTTGAGAAATATAGTTTGATAGATTTATTTGATATATAATGTATCAAAAAAAATTAGTGATTTGAACCTGAACAAAACTTATAATTATATTTGAGTTTAGTTTAAGTTTGAATATTAAGGTTTGAGTTTGAGTTTGGATTTGAAATTTGTAAAATTTGCTGTCTGAGTTTGGTTTGAATTTGAAGTTTGATCAAACATGAACTGACATGAATCAAACTTTATAGCCCTAATTGTTACTCAATCAATAGGTTCCAGAATTTTGCAAATTGTAATAAAAATAAGTTATCTAACTTCATGAATATTTACAATTTAATTTGCTAGCATTCCATCAATGCCTTTACACAAGGATTTTTAGTTGCTACTGCGAAAAAATTCTATTACAGAACTTGTTATTCTGGCAATCATATCTGTTTTATTAGTTTGCATCAGAATTATTGTGACTCCTACTATGAGCTTTCAGTAAAACTTGCCTGCTATTCCAGTGAAAATAATTTGTAGTTAAGGTTGTATTTGTATTGGAACTATTGTAATTTCTCTTATAAGTATAAAAAATTCTGTTACTAAACTCACTTGACATTCTGGTAATCAGAATCATCATAAGTTATATCAAGAGTTTTTGTAAAAAATTCTATGTTATAGGATTGCTATTCTACCTAATCAATTATTATTTTTACTATAAGCTAAAGTAAAAATTGATTTTGGAATTATTTTAATTTTATGAATTACTGCAAGAAACTCTTTTGCAAAGCTCACTCTCCATTTCATAATCAAAAATATAGTAGTTAATTACATTGAAATTATTGTAATTTTTATTATAAGTTACTGAAATATTCTTTAAAGAATTTGCTATCCTGGGAACACATAGTATTTAGGCAAGATTATTTAAGTTCTACTATGAGCTATAGTAAAACTTGTTATTCCAGTGACTATAGTTTGTAGTTAAAGTTGAGTTAGTAAGTATTGTAATTTCTATTAAGAGTAGGGTAAACATAGATTAATTTTCATATAATTTATATATTACAGCAAAATTTTATATAGAAAGCAAACATATGATTCTAATAAAACTTTTTGTATATAATTTGAAGCTTCATATTTGTTATAGTAAAATTTTAAACTCTATATTTTTAAAAAAACTATCTTCATATACACATCACTCTGGTTATATTGTCATTTTTGGTTCATTAGTAAAAAAATTCAAAATGTTGATACAGTGAGTTATACCAACATTTTATATTAAATTTTTGAAAAAAATGTCAGTATAGAAAGAATTTTACTATGATGTCGTTATATCCAGATGTCAGTATAACCAGAGTGACATGTATTGGTAATAAAATTTATGTGACCCAAAATTCCTTAGATTGCACAAAATTATTAATTCTAATTGGTTGAATCTATGTTGTTTACAATCCTGATTGGTCGTTTACCTGATTTCATATGATTACAACATGATCACTATTAAAAATGATCTATGTTCATCCTACCCTTAAGAATTGCTGTAAAAAAATTCTGTTGCAAGAATTACTTGCTACATTGATTATCATAATGTGTGGAGAGTTAGTTTGTATTGAGAATTATCATATTTTTCATTATGAGTTGCAAGTTATGATAAATCTGTTCAGTAAAAACTCATTTTCAGATTTTAATTGAGGCAGTACTCAAATCTAATGATTTATAAACTAAAGGTGTCTAAATAAATAATCATTATTTGGGGTGAGTCAATGAAACACACCAAATCTTTTTTAATAAAATTTTTTTGAACCTTTAAACAAAAATAACTTAGCCAAAACTTAATCAAATTTAGTAAAAATTTTTTAAATAAATTCTACAAGAGTTTAGAATTGTTTTAAAAAAATTTTATTAAATTTGATTAAGTTGTTGTTCAGTTATCTTTGCTCAAAATTTTAAAAAAATTTACTTAGAAAAAATTTGGTGCGTTTCTTTTGACTCACTCCATTTTTTGATTTAATATATATATATATATAATGACTGTTTTATCAAAATTTTCATTCTAACATTGCCAATTATTGAAACATTAACCATATCTACTACATTTATAAGATTTTACAAAACTCCCATGCAAATGCACAGGTTATATGCGAGCCAATATAAATAAGTTATTTAAACTCATGATCATTTACTATTAATTTGGTATACATCCATAAAAACATTTATTAATCAATGTATTTAAAATGAGCTATTCAAGTTTTTTACTATTTATTCTTATTTTACATAAAGATGCCATTTTTTTAAAATAAGATATTCGATATCATGTATATTAATTCAGTACATTTAAAATAAGATATTCGATATCATGTATATTACATTGCTATTATTAAATGGTTCAAGGGTAAAAACTATTATATCAATAAAAAATGAATAATATAATCTTTTTAGTAAAAATTTTTTTATTGCCATAGCGATATACACTACCAACTGAAACTTAATTGTCGCGTTGAGTGCTGTCGGGCTTATGATTAGCAATATATTACTAATCATAGGCAGTGTTTGAACTTCGACATCATGTGACGTCACAATTAAGCTTCATTTCGGAATTTTAACTTTTGGGATTTTTGCTTTCAATATTTTGACATAAACCTGGGGATAGCGATACATCGTATTGTGGTAAATTGCAATGTCCTTTTTTTTATTACTGCCAATTTTTCAGAATTTTTTTAATGCAAGCCAAAATTTCAAGTATATTCAATATTCTCATGCAAATTTATAATTTGCACACCACTAGCTAATCCATACAAACACCACCTATTCTGATATAAATAATACAAACCACACTATTTTTTGCACACTAAAATAACTATGTATCTTATAAACAACTCCCTCTTTTGTCCTTGTTAATATAATTAAAAGTGTTGAATAAGATGGGTGGCGCGAATGTGTCACGTCGCACTAGTAAATAAATAAAAAAATTTGATGTGCGGCCAAAATTTAATAAATAAAAATTTTATGTTTTGAGCGAAAAACGGGTTACTCTTGTTAACTACTGTACAAATACAGTACGTATATATGATGTACGTGGCACATCACTAGGTACAACGCAAAACCTCTATGAAACTGTCTTCTGCGTACTAACAAAGTTTTTTTTCGCGAAATTTTGGTATTAGTAAAGCTCTTTCTATCCTAACTGAAATTATTTTTAGCGATATTTTTAAGTTGGTGACATTCATTATTAGAAATGTTATAGGGAAACACATTACAGAAATAAGGATTAGAATCGTTTAATATATACGAATTGTTCGGCTCCAATCTCTATATGGATAGTGCGTAGAGATTGTGCAAATTCACATGAAATAGAATTTATAATTTTTAATTATATATATTTCATATGAACTTGCACTGCCTCTAATTCTCGCATGATAGAGCCGGTTTTTTAATTTTTACATATATATATTTCAAATGAACTTTGCACTTTCTCTAATCCTAGCATGATAGAACCGATTTAATTGAGTTTAACATATATAACCGGTTACGAACTCTATTGCAAACATATTATTGGCAGTAATGCCGGTGATGATCGCCGGTAATCAATAACAAACTTCATTAGTCATTAGTCAATTAATAATTCATAATCTATTTGTTTATACTAGGAACGGAGTGCATGGTTATGAGCGTATGAAATGTTCTAAACAAATCCTCGTAATTGATTGGATGTTCATTTTTTAATAAATCAAATGTGCAGC
Organism: Gigaspora rosea; assembly: GCA_003550325.1. Taxonomy (NCBI): domain Eukaryota; kingdom Fungi; phylum Glomeromycota; class Glomeromycetes; order Diversisporales; family Gigasporaceae; genus Gigaspora; species Gigaspora rosea. The sequence continues at coordinate 35,342 of QKWP01002699.1, read as the reverse complement.
TGATTGGTAACATACATATCGATCTATATTTGTGCATAATCTGTACATGTAATTAATCAAGCTCAAAGACTATTCTCATGAAAATAATTAGATTAAATTGTTCTCGAATCGTTAACCTGTATATACTCTTTAAAAGAAAATTAATAATTAATTTTTTTTTGGTATAGAATTATAAAAAAAAAATCTAGACTTTACACAAATATTTAAATGTTCTCATGACACCAAAAGAACATTAATTTCGAACATTTATATGCCATAATTGACCATATACAATATCCAGGTCTGTTACATTCCACTGATTTAAACATTTAATAGGTTTGAGGTATAGTATTCTAGAGTGCATGTGAACTTTGCATTTATACCAATTTCTGGTTACCAAAAATGTAATTAAACGAAATGTATGATTACATTAAACTAGATGTGCAGAAAACTATAGCCTGTTATTAGGCGTATAAAATTAAAATATAAAATTTAATATTAAAATAGTTATAAATTTTATTATTATCTGATTTTAGCATCATTAGTAATAAAAAAATATTTAAAATAATTTATTAGAATGATGATACGTATTAAATTAAAGAATACATATTAGGATCATATGATATTAAACAACATAAAATTTTTTAATTACAGTATGACATATTGAAAAAAATCATAGCTTTAAAATACTGTTTTTCAAAACTTTTAACAGATTTATGTTTCAAAAAAAATCAGTAATTATCATAGTTTAAACTGCGGTGGAAATCTTGGCATCATTTTTTGAATTACTTGTATCTTTAAGAGTGACCTGTTCATATGACGAGGAAGAATTACTACTTCCATGACGACTCATACCTTCATTTATCACATAAAATATTGCATTTCCAATACTCTAAGAAATGAAAAGAGATAAATGAATAAAGAAATTATTATTAACGAGAAGATAAATCAATAATTACTCACTCCCATGTGCACTGCCACAATAACCAGGCAATAAGCCCAAGGTTCAGCATGTCCAACGAGAGAATATATATCATATGGTATGTCTGGAAGCTAAGAAAATAATAAATATATGGTTATGGTTATTAAGTATAAATTATTAAATTTTTAAAAATTAATTGTTATTTCTTAAATTATTTACCCATTGTATCATATATACAAGTATATAACCCAAAACTTTTGTAGTGACTTTAATTTCAACTTCATCAATAGGTAATTTTAAAGTACTAGTTCTAGCAACTACACATCGATTTTCAATTAATAATTGATTGTTTTTAATGGCACGTATGACTCGTATAGTTTGAATGTAACAGAATAAACATATGAAGAGTACAAATAAAGTCATAAAAATGGAAAATATTGGAACAGTTGCTGTATCTGGTTTTGCTCCGCACCTATAAATTTGAGATTTTAATAATGTAAATGCATGTGTTTTAAGTAATAATAGAAATGAAATGATATAATAAATAACCTTTACCAGTATACATTAGTGCCATAAGTTGGTAAAGAAAGAAGAGAAAGAGTTGTTGAGATTATGGCTATAGGTAAAAATAATTTCCAATCATATCTACCAGTATTACAAACTTTTTGTCTACAAACTCTAAAATAATAAACATATAATAAACATAATTAATTTATAAAAATTTTTAAAAATTTTGTTATTTGTAGATTTTATTAAAATTTACCTGAGATATGTAATAACAGAAATACCAGCGATAACTAATCTATGAAAGATTGTAAATGCAACTGTTATAGCAGCATTGCTCTTACAGACTTTAGCAGACAATGGTGTATGGTATATTGCAAGATGCACCTAATTAAATATTAAAATATTAGATTGTCATTTTACTTGACTAGAATTATTTTTATAATTATAAAGATACAACTTACAATGCTAACAGTCATAAATATTACGAAAACTAAATCTGTAAATATAAATGAAAATTATAATAAAGATATTAATAAAAGTTTTTATTAATATAATAAAGAAGAAATACGTAATTGTAATTAATCAGAATATTTCAGGAAAAACTTACCTAATACGCCCAAGTAAAAGGGTACTCTAAGGGCCATCGACAACGATTTATGCTTATGAGTCCATCTATAATAGATTCTATTAAACACAAAAAATATTCCTGCTAAAGCAAGAAAATTAAAGGCGAATCCGAAGATAACCACGCTTAAGAATCCTACAGGATCATCTATAAATATGTGTTAAATGTGAACAAATAATTAAAGTTGCAGCATAATATTTAATTTACCTTCGTAAAGGTCTCTGGAAGAGCTTTCAGGAGGATTTTCCGCATTCACTAAATTTTCGAATATTAGATTTAATAATGTAATTCCCAGTAAATATTTTGATAACATGATGAAATTGATTGTATGGTTGCTATAGAACTTAGGGATTAAAAAACTTAATTAAACGAGTGTAAATTACAATAAGTATTTCGATGTGGGAAATTAATAATGAAATGAGATTAAAGGAATACGAAAATCATCAAGTTGGCTAGATTGATAATAAAGCACATTTATAATGACTTTCGAATTCCAACCAAATTTACTGAAATAAATCGTCATAATAAATTACCAAATTAACTATTTATGATTATCTGCTTACATAAAAGTTTGTATCAGAAATTATCGGTTCCTACCTCAAAAATTTTGCTTGCACCATTAAAACAATCATTTTAATTTAGCCACACACATATGTACGTGCTTAAATAGTTAAAATACAATGGAATATACTTGCATTAGGTAATGCATTAGTCAAGTATTAGTCAACATGCATATTGTGCACAGTGCATTTTCGATCAATGATTCTATTAGATCTATTAGATCAATAATTCTCATCTAAATTGCTTAAATTTATCAAATAATTAAATAAATTTATATCAAATTATTAAATAAATGTAAGTAAAAAAAGACTAATTGTTACAACACTTTTAAGAATCGATTAATATATTATTTAGAAGTTTTTAGGTCTTTTAAGTACATGGTCAATTTTTTGTCATTAATCCAATAATCTCAATTGATATGCATGCTTATTCATGCTTTTTTGATTTGATGATTCATGCCGGAATATCCCAAACAAGAAATTATTAAAATGTGCACTGACCTTAACATGATAATGATGAGCAATCGGTAAATTTTCTGACCTACATTATTAAACACAGTCTCACATGTGTACTATAAGATTGGTTAATTTGAAATAAGATAATTTCCTAAATTAAACCGTGAGAAATAATCGAGATTTTTTTCTACAAATTTCATTCCCTTTTTAAGCTCCTTTGAAACTTTTGTGTGTACAAATAGTAAAATCTACTCTGCAAAGAAGTTCCAGTCGTTTTCTCATTTGTTTCTCTTTTTTGATATTCGTAATTACAATTAAATTTATTTCTAATCATGCATATTTTTATTAATTCTGAAACTTTCTTACTATTATATGCGCAAGAAACCCAAATTTTATTTTGCGAAAAGGATCTTTTGACATTAGGGTGATTCATAATTAACTTATTTCGAAAATAAAACTTAAAACCATATCGGCAGACTTATGAAATTGGCTAATTGAGTCTAACTTAGGGTTATAGATTTTAGCAATGTGGTTGCATAACCGACCTCAAATTTTCAGCAATTATCCATCCTGAAATGTTAATTTCAGTGACACTACTTTAGACACAAATTTGTCGAATACCTTATTTATTTACTATTATTCCGAAATAATTTTGCCAATTATTGTATTCCGACACACTACTTTATTATAATTCACTTCTAAATTAACTAAAGTTGTATTTGTATGACGTTCAGTTAAAGTTTTCTTGATAAATTATTCCTTAAGTTCATCAAAATAGCGTGCTAACATGAAATGTAAAAATATCTGATTTTATCGATTTTATCAAATGAACCAGAAAGTTGTTTCAAGGTTTTGTTAAATCAATAAGGTCACATAAAGTTGATTTTTCGCTTTGCATTACATGGAATCTGAAAACATGGGTCGGTCGGTCGGTCTTTTTTTAATTTACTGCAAATTAATAGAATAATGTTCATATATAAGGTTATGAAAGTTAATTTTTCATTTTACAAAAAATTTGGTCATAAGTCATGTTTTTTTTTTTCAGTCAGTCCTATCGGACAATTACGAGAAATTAAGGTCTCCATCGGATGCCACAGGATGAGAATAGGGAAAAAATAAGTGTTAAAAATCGAACAATTGGCACAATTGGGATCTAAAAAAAAAAAATTTGAAAAATTAAAAAAATAGAAAATTCAACTCTGCGTTGCCAAGAGATTTTTAATAAAAAAAATTGTAATCATGTTGCATTTCGTCTAAGTTGATAAATTAAGATTTGAATTTATATATTTGTATTTTTATAGTTTTTAAAATTTCAACTCATTTAATTACTTGTATAATGTTAAATAAATAGCTAAGAATTTTTGAAATGATACTATAGGCTTCATGCGCATTAACGTGCATTCCTGCGCGTGATTCCGAATCATGAGTATTTTATCCAGGGACACTTTATTTAACATAGTGATCGACGATCACGCGATAAACGACATTTGTTTACCAGAATAAGACAGATTGGCCTAAATATCCTTAACACTTCCTTAACCTAACTCTAAACTAACCCTAATTTAGGCCGAATGATTATCATATGTTATTGTGATGATCACTGGATTAACTCTTCTTAAATCTTCCCTTTTATCCCGTGTTACTATCGGTTGGGAGATATCAGACCCGCCGGTTAAAGCTACTTGGATAGTAAACGAAGTGGACATCATATAAAAACATTAGATAGGGCCAATATATGAATCGTACTTGGATATTTATTTGCTGATACATTGGTCTTTTATACATGTTAACTACCTAGAATCCCCGATACATTCATCGGGTTAACTTTCTTCCGCCATTACTAATCTTTAATTCCCCTAACACCAATTAAATTTTCCCTTCGCGTCTCTACCCAATTCAAGTCTTAATTCCCGATTATTACCACTCAACATTCCTGTATTATCACTTTATCAAGCTAGAAGATTTGCGATAATATATCAATATGAAAGCCTGATATTAGTATGAACAATTCGAAGGACGCGTAGACTATACTCTTTGTTGGGCGTGGTCTATTTAATATCATCATCGGGAACGTTTGAGATATTGGGGGATCCGTGGACGTCTTAATATAATTACCATATAAGGTAATAACGTAGGGTAGGTATAGGTGTCATGATTTAGGAAGGGATGAACGATCATTATAGTGGGACGCTTTAAGGTTTAAGATGATCGAATTAAGGCGATCGGATCGTGATGATGCAGAGGCGGAATAACAGGGGTGATGAACATAAGGAAGATTCGGGCGCAGAAAAAATTTTTAAGAGTGTAACATCCGCCAAATTTTATATATATAGTAAAGATAAAATATAGAATAAGGCAAGACCAATTGGATTTGGTGATTTACATTACCTCCCTATTTTTTTTGCTTTCTCCTGCCACCCTTCACAAAAAAAAATAGTGATATAAGGTAGGTATGCCTAATTTGACGCAATCCCTTATTTAATGCACTATAATATCTCGTGAATTGTTGATCAAATCACATAATTTTAGTATCACCATTTTATAAGATTAATACTTTCGGCTCCTCTGTAATTTGCAGCCATTTCTTGAACTGTTTAAGAACTTTTAAGAAAGAATTTCAGAGTAAGGTTGACTCTTTTCAAATAGATGAACAAAATAAGATCCAAATGATATCTCATTAAAGAAGCAATCTTTAGGTAATAAATGAAGCAATAATTGAAGCAGGGTTGGCATTGGACAATGTTCAAATAAATTTAATTAAACAACTGAACATTGGACATTTGGACATAGTCCAAATGTCCAAATAATTTTTTGGACCTTCAGGCATTGGATAATGTCCAAATAAATTGTAAAAGTATTGAGCATATGTTCAAATTGTTAATTGGATATATGTCCAATTGTCCAATAATTTTATTGGACAATTTTAATAATATAATAACAAAAGCTTTACCATATATTATCAAAAATAAGCCACTTCTGAAAATAAGTTATCCCCTCTTTTTGGTCAAAAAACTCAAAAATGTCTTTGACCCAAAAATAAGATACCACATGATCAATGATAGTTGCTATATAGTAAAGTCCAAATGTTACTATGCAAATTGATTATAGTAGCTTGTAAACTTATTTAGGAGATCAAAATACACATACCTGATACTCTGAAATTTTTAACAAAATTAGAGAATTTTTTATTATTTGGATTTTAATTTTTATATTCAACAAAAAAATTAAAATTTTATTAATAAAATATATTTGTTGAATTTAAAATTAAAAGTCAAATAATAAAAACTGTGCTAATTTTGATAAAGCTTTAATATATATATATATTAGTCTTCCAAACAAGTTTACTTAAGTGCTAATAATCAATTTACATAGCAGAATTTAGACTTTCCTATGTAATAATTATTTGTGATTGACCAAAAATTATAATCATTCAAAAAAGGAGCTCATTTTCAAAATAATGCATTAACTACAATAATGATATTTATTAATTTTATCTTTATTTCTTATAAATTTTTTTTTACTCTTTAATTTACAATGATAGTTTATTAATGAAAGTATCTAATTCAAAGTATCAATATTACTAATTTATTTTATTTGGTGTGTTTTCTTTTATAATATGCCTTTATTTTAAAATTAAAAATAAAATCAACTGTTGTTATTATTCTAATTTGAAATACAATCATTTTACAGTTTCTAATATTCTGTTTAATTAATCATATTTCACTAGGTAATACTAAATATATTTTTAAAATGGAATTTAAGTTGATCCATATTATGAATATGTACATAAATATACATATTTTGATAATAATAATAATTATTATTATTATTAGTATACTTTTTAAATATACTATAAATTAGAGATATTTTGTATTAGTGAATACTGGCCTGAATTTAAGTTTAATTTAGGACAAGATTAAATTAATTTTTTTTAATGTCCAATAAAAAAAGTTACTATGCCCAATCAAATTAGTTGAACAATTGGACATTGCCCAAATGTCCAAATACCAAATTATCCAAATGTCCAATATCATAACATATCATCCCTGAATTGAAGTGCTTAAGAAGCTTTTTTTATAGGCCCACCTTGCATCAAACCAGACCCATTAATTTAAATATTATAGACCTAAAAAATGCATATAATTATATATATATTGAAATTTACCTGTAAATAACAAAAATAAACTGGCATTATTGTATTAATAGTAAATTTTTGTACAAAGTTAACATAATACAATTAATAATACAGTTTATTTCTGTTGGGATTATATTTGACAAAAGCTCTTGAGTAAAAAAACAATAGAAATAACTGTAAATGCATATTATAAATACATATTTATAAATAAGTTATTTTTTCATCCAGAATAATTTTAAAATATATGGTTTACTAGCAATATTTCATTCAGTTTGAAATATAATGTGATAGTGACTCAATACTTTGAATGACTAAAATCATTCTGCATGTAACAGCAAAATCTAAATAATAATTTGCATCAGAAGTATAAGAGATTGTATTAGGCATAAGTTTTTTCCAGATGAATCATATCATGGAGCGATAGCAGTAGAAAACAAATTGAATTTTTCAGTTTCAGTATTATATTTTAATTCAGTTACATAATTAATTTTTAAGATGTCTGGCTGATGTTGTTCTAATAAATAAATGCCTTTACCTTACTATAAAATAGTGTATAAAAGAATTTATATTATGACATTTAAATATCGATTTTTTTTTTATTTTGTTTTAGATTACCTGAATTGCTTCCATATTCCTTCGCAGCATGCTTAGCCTCTTTGAATATTCCTCTAATTTTTCTTCTTTGATCAATTTCAACCTCAAATTTGAATACAATTGTCGCTTCATGAAGTGAAAAGTTGTAAATAGCTTCAATTGAATTTGGCTCAATATTTATAAGTTTGGTAAATCGTTGCTGGATTAAATAGATTAGATAATTATTAATATATTGTTCTGATAATACTAGTGATGTGCAGCGTATATTACAGTACGCAAAAAATTTTTTAGAATATTCTAGAACAACTCATATATTCATATCTTAGATTTTCCCTTATAAAACTGCCTTTTATTTTCTAAGCAAATTTATTCCTTGCAAAATTTTATATATAGATAGTTTATATATCATATGCATACTATACGTATTTCACATACTATACACACTATACAACTATACGTACTGTACACTAAAAAAATTCAGACATCATATAAATGGCACATCACTAGATAAACTAATTGATAGTTTTAAAAAAAATCAATTAATTACTTACGGTTATCATATAGGGTGTTGGAAATAGAAACAATCCATTTTACATATATTTTATTTTAAGATATGATAATTGATTTTGATTGGTTAAAGGTAACAGGTGACTATCAGGTGTTATTACATGAAAAAAATATATTTTTTTGCACCAGAAAAATAACGTGATGGTCTTGTGAATCCTCCAACTGAACTTTTCCATTTTAGTACTTTTATACTCATCTCTTTATATTATTTTTCTATACTATTCTATATTTGTTCTTTTATTTTTTTATTTTATCTATATTGAAACTATCTATAATTAAATCTAACGATAACTGTCTCTATTTGTTTGTTATCTTTCCTAGATAGTGTCACGGTGTAAACGTTACATCCCCAATATCGGATAATCATTAATCCATAATTACGCCACATTTCATAATTAGCAATGCATATCGGTAATCCATAATCGATCTGACATGCAATTAATCGTACAAAATCGATCATACACGCTCAGAGATTGGCTTATAGCAAAATAATCCAAGGGATCTAAAAGAAATCGAAAACTAAAGATTAGTTAAAAATAATTAATAAGTATATACATCGGGGAAGTTTTTATAGTGCAGATCTGCACAGATTTTTTAAAAAAACAATTATCAAATTAATGCAGATCTGCAACCCTGCCAGCAATCGTTGAAGAAATTTTTTTAATTTTCTGCACAGATCTTTAACAATTAACAATTAAATAATCTGCACAGATTGTAAAAAATAAAAAAAAACAAAAAAGCAAATAATAAAAAATTACTATATACTCGCCTAAATATTAAATGCTAGCTAATTTTTCGTATATTAAAACAATAAATTCAAATATTCATATATTTTAACAATTTAATTTATTACAAAAAGCAAAAAAAATAAAAAAAAATACAAAAAAATATACAAAAAAAAATACAAAAAAAAAANTTACAAAAAGCAAAAAAAATAAAAAAAAATACAAAAAAATATACAAAAAAAAATACAAAAAAAAAATACAAAAAAAATACAAAAAAAAAATACAAAAAAAATACAAAAAATAAATACAAATTATAATACAACCCGATTTCACTATCGTGCTACATCATAACTATCGCGCTATGTCCCAACCATCATGCTAAATCTCATACTAACTATCATACTACACCAGTGTCTGAAATTCAATTTTTAAATTAGTTGCGGGCTGCAACTAAATAAAAAAAATAGTTGTGGATTATAAGAATTTATAAAAATTTAGTTGCGCAGATAAGCATTTAATCAAAATTTATAAGTAAAATTTGCAAATTTATGTGCGAAATTGCATATGCACTTCAGATTTTGGTTGTGGAAATTTAAAATTTGTTGTAGTCCGCAGATTCCGCATCCCAATTTCAGACACTGACTACACTGCATATTAACTATCGTATTACTAACTATCATGCTACATCCTATACTAACTACTCTGCTACATCCCAAACTATCATGCTATGTATGTTCTACTATCATGCTACATTCGTTCGTTTGACTATCGCGCTACGTTCTGTTCTAAAGAAAAAGTACAATATTAAGGGTAGGGTGAACATAGATCATTTTCATATAAGATAGGGCTGCAAAATTTTTTCATGTAACAGATTGTCATACATATAGAGATCGAACATGTATAGAACCTTCCATGCTGTATGATTGGTTGATGTAAATCACAGATCAATCACTAACTTCTAATTGTGTGTATGATAAGTTTTTTTTTCCCGTCAAAGATGGGTAATTTATTATAACTATAATAAAATGTCTACCCGGCAACTCAAGCGATCTACAAAAAAAAAAAACAGTTTTGAAAATATAAGAACTTCTCATATTTTCAAAACTGTTTTTTTTTTTGTAGATCACTTGAGTTGGGCAACTGGGCTAGGATTATTATATAACGTGAGTAAGTGCTTTCTTGATTTCTTGATTTTACTGGTATAGTCACTAACATTTTTCTTGTAAAGTATTGAAATGTGGAACACGGAACAGAACTTTGAGGCATTTGCTGTAAGCTGAATTATATGATAAGTATTATTTTCTTTGTCTTATATTTATTTTATTTTATTTTTTTTAAACAGATATTTTCATTTTGCAGGTCTTAATTATGAGCTTGGGTTGGGGAATATATGCTTTAAGATATTTTATTTCTTTAAATATTTTTTTCACTTGGAACAAACTGTAAATTCGAATCCACTTTAAGTTAAATTTGAAACTTAAAAAATTTAAGTGGTTGCGACGAAATAAATATATATAGTATAAAAAAATTGACAGGCCATCAAAAAATATTTTTTTTTTTTGGGACGCATTTTTAGGATTAAGGTTAGAGATCAGTTTTAGAGTAGAGTTTGTATTAAACAAGTATAATTGGGTTAAAGAAACCCATATTCCATTTTAATCTGATTTTATTATTATCCGCGACAATAAATGTCTTGAGGGAAAATTTTAACCTTATTTTACAAAACAACTATGATCTTATTATCGCAGTACTTAATTAACTCAAAGATCGATACTGGGTTAACTGCCAATCCAGACGTTCAAATAATTATAGTCAAAAATGAGAACGAATTAATCGCTTGTTAAATTCTTCCAACTGAATAAAAAAAAATAATAAATATCCTCTTGAATACTTTATTAAAAGTTACCCATTTTCAAGTAATGCTTCTGATTTAAAAAGCTGTGACTCCAATTATAAAGTTACTTACTTTTGAAATATTCCTGAAATTTATTGTTACTCTTACACGCCCGCCAATTCTGTAATAGTGATAAAGGGTGGGTTTAAAATTATCAACACCAATCCCATGATAAACATAATGAAATGAAAAATGAAAAAAATTGATTCTACCCGGGACATGAATAATCTTGTGCCACTTGAATCGAATATAAAGATGCAAAACCATTATAATGACATCTAAGTTGCAAATATAAATGCTTGGATTTGTGAGTGTAATCAATGACGCTTTTTAATTGTTCGCTTTTAAATATTCAATTCCCGCATAATTTGATTTAAATCAAAAGCAAAATAAATATAATAAAAATACCATTGCAATGTAAATCTTTGGCATGATTGCTTAGAACGTAAGAGGACGGGCAAAGCATTTAGCAAAGCACCTTGAAAAACCAATGTCACTTCATGATTAGTGAGAGGCAGAGCACTTGTAAAACACCACCAAGAAGTTGTAAGAGTACCAGCCTTGAAGTGTTTAATTATTGTTACTGGGGCCCCAATTTTGTTTATTATGTATACGTTTCTGTGTATTAACTGTTAACTAGATTAGCTGTGTCTTTTAGAGTGCCTTAAAAAAAAAAACCATACGACTATGTAGTCCTGATTTTTGATTGGGCAATTATTTATTCTAGAATGTCGATCGAATAAAAAAAATTTTTGTACTACTTAGGCAAATTTCAATCAACTTAGGCAAATTTTACGATATATGCATGTAGGTATTTTTTTAAATGGTATAAGTGTTTAAAGTTTCACTATTATAAATAGAAGGATCTGACCTATGCGGCACAAATTTTTGGTTAAAATTGGCCGTATTTTAAAAAATTTTTATTAGTGGCGTACTTGTGAAACATGCATAAAATTTTTTTTGCATGATGATCTTATATGAAAATGATCTACATTTACCCTACCCTTAAAAAAAAAAACTATCGAAAACCAGATACTAACTATTGTGCTCTGTCCGTTCTAATTATCGTGCTACATTCTGTGCTACATTCCATACTACGTTCGTTACATTCTAAAGAAAAAAGTAGTACTATAATAAAAAAAAGAAAAAAAAAGAATACTATCGTGTACTAACCTTATGTTCATCCTTTTCAACTCCAATTCCATGATGATAACAATATCCAATACTATTTTTCCACTCGCGTTTTCTATCTCTGCAGATTTTTGGTACCTACTCCATCGTTCTAACTATTACGCTACGTTCCGTGCTATGTTCATTCTAAAGAAAAAAAGAAACGTTAGTACTGTAAAAAAAAAGAAAAAAAAGGAAACTATTCTTACTAGCCTTATGTTCATCCTTTTCAACTCCTATTCCATGACAATAACACTATTTTCCAATACAAGACATGAACGACGGCTCCAATGACACATTCTCGGCGCCAATTTCAGCACTCCAGTGAAGCACAAGCCTAAAATAAAGAAAGAGGTGAGTAATAATAAATAAATGAATAAACAAATAAAACAAGAAACTAGAAACTTATCTTTGACAAGTTCTAGTATCTCCAGGCTCCAATGATGTTGATGACTTTTAAAATATAATACAGTTTTAGAAAAAAAAAAAATTATATTTATACATGATCACCAATCTGAAAAATAATTGGCCGATCATATTAAATACGTTTAAAATAAAAATATAATTTTTAAAAAATACTTAAATAAATAATAATCAATAAATACAAAATTTAAATAAAAAATAAATAAAGGAATCAAAATAAATTATTGTAAAAAAAAAAACGTAAAAAAAAAA
>QKWP01002699.1:0-20336 GCA_003550325.1 Gigaspora rosea | reverse complement strand
GTATTCATTTATTGTGTTCCACACGGCTGACTTTCCACAGCCAACAAAGGCCGCAATGGTACGAACGGAATCACCTCTTAAATGGCCATAAACTATGGCGCTTCTTTGTGCTTCGGTTAAGTCTTTCTTGCTTCCCATTATTCGTGAAAAAAAAAGATTATCTATTGTTTTGCCCAATTCTGCTAATCTGTATTAAATAAATATACTTTTATTATTTTGTGTAATGTTGCATAGGTATCACGCGACGTTCTGGCGAAATTTGAGCCGATTTTAATAAAAATTAAATTTTTTATGAATTTTTTTTTAAAAAGGAAATTTTTTGAAAATTTTCAAAAATCGATTTTCGCAATAATTCGAAAATAGTAATTTGGCTTGTCTTGTGCATAACTCCTGCGCGAGTGAATAAAATCATGTGAAATTTTAGTATGTTATGCCTTATGATCTACCGAACACGTGATATGAATTTCATGCAGCGTTTACTTACCCGGTTTTGAGCAATTAAAATTCCAAAAGTGTCCACAATATTATGGTAGGCCACTGTACTTATCGTCATAAATCCCTTAGTTATAGTGATTGTACTGGGATTCTTCTGTAATGAGAGATCAGTGATTCTGCCGTGATCCTTTGTGATGAAAGATCGATTTATCCCCAAACCCTGTTAGTTCATTAGTCTAGTGAAAGTTATAAAAGCACTGTAATTTTCTCTCTAGTAAATATATATCCTATGGGACTATAATAAATACCATATAACATTAATTACTTCCCTCCAATAATTCGCTACTGAATCTAATAATAAATTGCTAAATCACCAAAGCCACGCCTCTGGCGAGTTGCCTCATAATATAAATCTCATATTTTCGTACATAAATTAATAAACCTACAATTCTGCCCGTAACATTTGGTGGTGACTGTGAGATACGTGACTTCGTAAATACTCATGTTTCTAATTCCCTAAAATGAATGAAGAACAGTTTAACAAGTTTATGGAAGCCATTACTAAATCAGCCAGTAGAGAAGAACTTAGAACCTTACCAAAGAAAGTAATTTGGTTAAAATTAAGACTTTTATGGAACTAATAATAAGGATCCTTTCGAATGGTTTGATGACTTCGAAAGAGCATCTGAAGCCAATAACTGGGCTAAAGATCGTAGGGTGAAGATTGCATCAGGATACTTAAAAGAAATGGCAGCTGAATGGTATAGAAGAATTAGAAAAAATATTGAATTTTGGAAAGTAAGAAGAAAACGAAACAGACCGAAACAAGAGTTTCTATCATTTATTTATTAGACAGTTCGCCCCAGAAGAAAGTCAACACCGGTGGCAAATGGAGTTATATGAACTACAACAAAAGGATATAGAAAAAGTAGATATTTATACTACTAAATTTCAAAAATTACTCAACCAGGTTAATGTCAATAATGGGTTTTCCAAAGACTTCATCATTAGAATGTTTTTGAAGGGCCTAAAAGGCAAAAATGCTGAGCTTGTAAATATAGCCGCACCTAAAAATTTAGATGACGGCATAGCCGCAGCAAAAAGAATCGAGACAGGAAGTTATTACCACCAACAACCTACCGAACAATTCAATGCACCACAACGAGTAGGAAATGTGATAAATGACTTAATGAAAAAAATTGAAGGATTGATGGTAAACTACACGGCCTTATCTGCACAAATACGGGAGACAAACCTTAAACGCACTCAGGAAAATTTTTATAAAGGGTGACCCCAAAATAATAAGTGGAAGAGAGGGATGGAATGTAGTAAATGTAAGGAAAAAGGTCACTTCACTAGAGACTGTATGCAGAAAAGGCAAAATACCACCAAAATAATTCCCTTCTTCTTAGTATATGGAAAAGAAGCAAGAATTCCAATACACCCAGATGAAAATAGTGAATTATTTGCGGAACGTTCCTCTAATGACTCTTCAAATTAATAGAAATATTACCTAACATCAAAAATAAAGTCATCAAAAGGGTCGAAAGGGCTCAGGAAATTACAAAAAAGAAATACGATTAACAGTTACCACATTTAGAAGAATTAAAAAAGAAGAACGAGTATTAGTATATAAAGCATCTCAGCAATATTCTAAAAGCCATAAATTCTATCCAAAGTGGAAAGGACCTTTCATCATATATAAGGTCCTACAAAAAGGAGTATATAAGCTCCGGACCATCGAAGGAAACGTAATAAAGACGCCAATAAATCGAAAATTACTAAAGAAATATTATGAGCGTTAATAATATAATCTTTATGCATAGTACGCATAAAATAAGCGTGGCCGAATGTCACAGGGTAAACATGATATCCCCAATAACAGATGATCGTTAATCCATAATTACGCCACATTTTATAATCGGCAATATATATTGGTAATCCATAATCGATTTGATATTCAATTAATCGTACAAAATCGATCATGCTGCTCAGAGATCGGCTTATGGCAAAATAATCCAAGAGATCTAAAAGAAATCAAGAACTAAAGATTAGTTAAAAATAATTAATAAGTATATAATATAGCCATCGTTATTGTAATCATATAGTACTTATCGTCATAAATCCCTTAGTTAAAGTGACTGTACCGGGATTCTTCCGTGATGAGAGATCAGTGATTTTGCCATGATCCTTCACGATGAAAGATCAATTTATCCCCAAACCCTGTCAGTTCATTAGTCTAGTGAAAGTTATAGAAGCACTGTAGTTTTCTCTCTTGTAAATATATATCCTACGGGACTATAATAAATACTATATAACATTAATTACTTCCCTCCAATAATTCGTTACTGAATCTAATAATAAATTGCTAAATCACCAAAGTCACACCTCTGGTGAGTTGCCTCATAATATAAATCTCATATTTTCGTACAAAAATTAATAAACCTACGATTTTGCCCGTAACAATAGTTAATTTTTGATGCTATAAAAAGTATATCGTCTGCATTATTTGCCAATCTAGGATGATCTCTCACCAGATACTGACGCGTACAATAGACATGGACGTTGGACCAAATTGAACTATTCAGCATCATTTGACTATGTTTTATCAGCCTTTTCTTCAACTTCTGATATGTGTGCTTCAGTCCTTAGCAAAATTAGGAAACCATATCCAACGAAACTTCTCTTAAGAAGAGACCCAGACCTTAAAATCGTATGTCGTGATAAAGATAAATAGAGCCTTTTCCTTTTAGTTGTCCCTAAAATCCCTATGGTTTTCTTTCTTTCAATTTAATTCGTGATCTTCATGTGAACCAGTGAAAAAACATAGTAAATACGGGGATATGTTTACTATATAATTTTTGCCTTTTTTGGAATCTGGCATTTCCTCAAGGATAAATTGATTTTGTACTAAGTAAACCTTTCTAATGCGCATAACAAAAGTTGTAAAGGAGATAATTACGAGCATAATGGTAGTTGAAACATTAAAATCAGCTTAGTGGATCGTAAGGTATGGGCATTTTTGTCTTTATGACTATTTGTTTACTTCTTTGTTTAATTATATAATCGTGAGGACAAATACATCTATATCTCATGATCCGCTAGGCCAATTTTAATGTCTCAACTACCATTATGCTTGTATCTTTCTCCTCTACAATTTGTTATGCGCACAAGGGAGGTTTACTTAGTACAAAATTGATTTGCCCTTAGGGAAACGCCAGATTCCGAAAAAGGCGAAATTTAATAGTGAAAATCACATGATTTTTCACTGTTTTAGAGGCGGATCACGAATTAAGTATATAGTATAAATTGAATAATATTTTTTTGTCTTGCAAAAGATGAACATAAAGCATTCAATTGTTTTAAAATGGTATAATACCAGGTGAAGTGTAAGGTTTAACAAGGAGGAGGGTTTTAGAATCGTTTTAATGCACTTTCATTGGTGTTAGATGCATATCGGCTAATTTGTGGAATTGGACCTTTTTTGTAGATCTCTAAATTATAATAAGCCAATTAGAATCATTGGATTTACACATCTGCTTTTTTTTTATGTATCAGTTTTTTTTTTATATTAATCTATTTATTTGGTGCTTGCTGAACTTTCTTTCACTTGTCGTCGCTTGTAGATATCATCGTAGTAGGAGTCATCGCTTGTAGATGTCATATTCACATGTGTCATCGTCTGATATAAGTGTCGTTGTCATAGGTGTAGTTGCTTGAATGCGTTGTCGCATGTGGGTTTCATCATTTGTAGGTAGCATCGTCTGTAGGTTTTGTTACTTGCTATTGCCTAGTGGCGTCTTTGTTGTTGACATCTTGTTGCTTATAGTGTCATTATTAATCAGCGTTGTTGTTTATAGGTTTCTTCACATTTATCCGTTCGTCTCTTCTGTAGGTGTTTTAGACCCTTTGTGCTGATGCTATTTACTATCATTGCGTTGGTATAACTAGCAAGGTCTTGTAAGTTGAAATGATGATAGTAGACTTATGGGTGAAATTGGGCTTTGTAGTTTTTTTAGTAGTATTAATGATGAGTGTGTTCAGTACACAATAAGCTTAGTAGTGTACATGTATACGAATCAAATATAACTGATAATATACTATATAACAGTATAATAAAAAAATATTATAGCATTAAGCACCATAAGTGCATTATAGTTCAAAGCTTGGCGTAAACTTTGCATATAAACAATTCATACGTACCAGTATAAAAAATTTTTTTTTTTAACATACGTACAGTTCTATATGATTACAGTATTACAAATAATTAAAAAAATGGGGTCGATTTTTTTTTTATCACAATATCATGCTATTCTTTTATATGGTCCTGTCCTTTTCAATTTGTCAAAATTAATCGTGAACTTATTTGACTAGCTAAGCTAGTTGAAACGAAATCTAAGTGAATTTTGCTAAAATTCTTAATTATATCAGACTTTTTTTATTAGAGCGTACCTACTTATTTACAGTATTATAAAAGATTCTCATATTCGAAAAAAATTTTTTTTGTAAAAACTGTCATAAATTTTCATATAGACTAAATACACTGAAATGAAAATTTAATGTTGAATACTTTGATCTTGCTGTACTGTTCAGATTATTAGAACATAGATATCATTTTATCTGCCCTCTAAAAGATTTATTGTAATAATGGTATTAGTACTATACATTCGGGATTTTATAACAAAACTATACTAACCTCCAAGACTACTTAATTTTTCTATCACTATGATTATATTTCGTGTTATGGACTTAACAAATAGCAAAAATTACTAGTTGTTCAAGTCGTTAATTGAACTTCTACACTTCAGAATAAACATACTTTAAAGGCCGCTACTTGACGACTTGCTATAAGTATGTGAACTGATTATTTCGCCAATTCACTGATTATTTTGTATATAAGTTCTGTCAGGTATAAACTATCTGCTTATTAATTTTGGTAGTCTTTGCATTCGTCTATCGGCTCTTGTATTACGTTTTGTCTTAAATTATATATGATCTACTATTAAATCAATTTTAGGGTATTACACAGATTAGCAGATATGTGAATTAAGGCTTAGTAATATCGGAAGGAAGACCCTGGGGAATTCTAAGTAATCCACATGTATATAAACCAAATGTGTTCGCTCTTCATGTTTCTTTAGGTTTTGGTCTTTTGTTGATCCCTCACTATAATAAAGATTATAGTATTTGTTGTTTATTAAATTTCGTGTTCATATGCTTAGTGCGGAAAAGTTTCATATTGTCTTTTATTATTTTTCTTGTATTTCGAATCATTATATTTATAAACCAGACCCCGCGTATTTTATATTCGTTTACCACCCTGATCTAGATTCTCTCCCAAATCAGATAGAAACACTGGTAATCTCGTGATGTGCTGGCCGTGTAATTTTTCTTTTACATTATCTTGATTTTTTATTATGTAAACCAAATAGACTTTCATTTATAATTGAAAATGCCAATCATGACAAAATTTATATGAATCTAATAAAAAATCAATTTTAAAAAAATTGTAAAAATGGGCTGTTTTTATTGCCAATACCCCATATCAACAACTAATAGAATTGAATAAATAGTTTAGTTTAAGCAGAAACCCAAGTTATTTAATTCATAAAAAAAAAAGGCGAGGAAAACTTTACTCATCGCTTAAATGGAAACATTTTGTAAGGAACCGGGCAAGGATGATAATTTGTTAATAGAATGTCCAAGAAGATTACGGTAAGTACGATAATTTACGACGAATTGGGCATAATTTTTTTGCAAATCTAAGTTGAAATTTAAAATGAAAATACCGTATTTTACCGAAAATATGCTCCCCTTTTTATTGTAAGTGGCGCATCTTTCAGAAACAAATTATTCGTTTTCAATTTTTGGCCCAACCCAATTTTTTTAACGATTTTTTTTTTCAAGTTGACAGTAAGATCAACAAACCGAAAAGGATGCCTAGAAAATGTTATGATTACTGATTTTTTATGAATCCGCAAAACCCGCCGAAACGCCAAATATACTGCGTAATTGACTTTAGACACTAAATAGGTTTGGGTAAAAAAAAAAGTACTATATTGATGCATTTGACTAATTTACTTTTTAGATTCACATAAATATTATGAAGGTCATATAATGAACGTAATTTTGAAAATATTAATTTCCAAATTTTTTATTGCAAATAAATTTTAAAATATCTCCAGCTGTTTTGTGAAAATGCTGAACTCATGATTTGCAAAATTACATCGTCTCATAAAACTATATACCAATTACTTTCGTTAAAACAGTGAATTCATAAAACTGTTCTCCATGTCGCCAAATTATTATCGTGAGAAGATGAACTCAAAATTTTTCATCAAATTATTTTCGTAAGACAAACTCATAAAACTTTTTTTAAAATATAACCAATAATAGGGGGTTTCAAAATTAAAATCAGAGAATCTCATTTATTTTTCCGATTTATAATTCAATATAGTAAAAATGAAAAACTTCTACTTATTTTCGAAATGCGTCATTTATTTGATAATTTTGAAACCCCACAATAATTCAATTATAAACTTAAAATTTTTACAAATACAAATTATATATTAATAGTTGAAAATGTAATTTATATAAAATGTTTTTATCTTACAGTATTGTTGGTTCGGTATTAAAACAAGTTGAAATATTTAGCGACTTTTTTTTTTTGCTTTGGATAAAAATTTTTTATTCGCTTGTAAATACATGCAACAAGAAAAATAATACTAGTAATAAAACCTTATTAAGCATATGTTTACAAAAATTACTTGATATCTTATAAGATTTGCATTGTTACAATTCTTTATTCATTAATCTCATTATTATCGGTATCTCAATGAAAAATTCTATCTGTACAATTCTTGTAAGTTATTTAATCATCGTGCAAGGTTACTTAATAAAAAAGCTGTTAAATTTATGAGAGTCACCAAACGTTAGTATTAAATAACGACAAGTTACTTAAAGAAATATTAATAAATATGCAATTATTACGAAAAGAACATTTCGCAAAAATTTTATTAAAAATTATTTGAGTGCAAGGAAAAATTAATTATTAAAAAGATGTCAATTAAAAATTAATTAATTAAATATTATTTGAGGTGACGCTTATATAGCACATAAAGGTGGCTATTTTTAATCTCATGAAACCAATGAGAGATAAAATTTCATCGTCCTATAGGAAGTTGTGGGGAATTAGTAAAATGTACATGTTCAAATTTGATAAATTTGTGTAGAAAAACATGCGTATTCACATGTTCTCTATGATAATTGAATTTCCAATTTCATTGTTTGAGTTCTCGTAATTTGGTAAATAGGATTATAATTTATAATTTTTACATAGCAATAACAAAATTATATAAATTTGTGATTCTGTTTTTAGCTTAAAAGTAAATGTGTGGATCACGAGTAAAACTAAAAAAAAAAAAAAGGAGATACGTGCAACTTTAAAAAAATAGAATAATCTGTGATATATCAGCTAAAAATATTGGAGATGGTTAGTTAATCAATATCTGTGTCGCTAGAGAGTCTTATTCATTTATGCATAATTACACAACTTAGATTTATGCGTTAAGTATTCGAAGACAATGGTAATAACAATTTCTTCATATAATGACGTCAGTTATTATTAATAAATTGGAAAGATCCTTCTAAATTTTAAATATATATGACAAGTCATTGAAAATATTTTTGTGTTTGTTTTTTTAATAATACTACCGTACATTTGATCATTAGGTGAGACCAACTTGATTCTGTGTTTTACATTAACCCCTCTGCTGGAGGCGGGTTGGCACGTATTATATATATAGTAAATTTTTTTTCTAAGACAAATGTTTTTGTTTTTGGAATTTTCGTAATTTTAGGTTTGTTCATTGTCTACACCGGAAATTTCCGGCTCATAATTACTTTTACTATTAAAATTTTTTTGAAAATATCTGCAACCATATTAAATTTATATATATATATATATTACTGTGAGAGTGGTGTAATGTAAAACACAGAATCAAATTGGCCTTTACACACATGCTAATGGATTATTCACAATAATAGCACTAAATACTAATGTAATCAATGTTAACATCGATGGCTATAAGGAAATTTACACATATCTATAATCACTTAACAGGCAAATTCACCGTGATCGTGCCCAGTGAAAAAGATTTGAAATTTTTTTTTTTGTTCTTTGGGAACATAAAATATTAAATTTATGTTCCCAAAAAATTTTTAATGTTCCTATAACAAATTTTCTCTCTCTCTCTCTCTCTCTCTCTCTCTCTTTGTCTCTCTCTCTCTTTCTCTCTCCTTTTCCTCTCTATCCTTCTCTCTCTCTCTCTCTCTTTCTCTTTCTCTCTCTCTCTCTCTTCTCTCTCATCTCTCTCTCTCTCTCTCTCTTTCTCTCTCTCACATGCAAAAAAACTATCTCTATAGGGAACACAAATTATAACTTTTATGTTCCCACTTTGTTCCTAATAGGGAACATAAATTCTAAATTTAATGTTCCTAAATTTTTTTAAATGTTCCTGGGAACACTGGGAACATCAAATCTTTAACACTGATCGTGCCATCAAACTACGTTGGATTATAGTCCATACGCAATTCACTTTTATCTAAATTACGATACATCCAAAACTAATTGACATCATAACCGTAATATTAATAAATTATGCTTGACACTTGAGGCACAGGCATATAGTGCCTGGCTAAAAATGCCAAACACATATTTAGGCATCGACACTAGTCACAGCATTGGCATATGTTTTTAGCACAATGTTAATATAACAAGGCACGGTGTGAAATGTTCCCGGAATTCAGGTATCGAAGAATGTGGGAATAATAAGAATTGTGATAATTCAAAGAATAATAAGAATAACACGAATAACTAGAATTCCAAGTATTCCATTTTATGTAATTAGAGTATAACTCACATTCAATAAAGAATAGTCCCAATGAAATCCTCATTCATAAGTGCTTCGCTATACTAATTACCACCGATACATAAAATTCGTATAAAAATTGTTGTCATTCCCGTGACCTCTAATTAGAGCTTCGCGACATAATCTAGAGCTCTACTTGACCCTAGTCACTCGGACCAAGTCTTTCGTAGCCTACCGCTATTAGGCCAAGTGTGGTATTTGTAGTAGTTAGTATTGTTAGTGGGAAGTTGTATTAGTGAGACCATATTACAATATTTTCTGACTTTGGAACAGTGCCCCTAGCACGAATAGCAGCACATATATCAGCCCCTAAATTAACTGTCTGTGAGCTAAAATATTTATAAATTGATTGTCAGTGAAGTATAATAATATGAAACACAATAGTAATTATGGTTAGTCAATTTTATTGATATAATATTGTAAATTATAAACAATTTGTTTATAACTAACAAGAAAAACTACAAGTTTATACACGTATTTATAAAAATAAAAAAATAATTCAATTTAAAGAATGGAAATAATATATTTCAAATAGATTCATAATACTATTTACTACACATTTATATTGTAACTGCCAGAAAAGTATGCTTGCTCAAAAACTATAAATAATTTGCCAAAAAAACCATGTAAAAAAAATATTTTAAAATAAACATGTAAAATAATAATATAGTTATTCGTTAGCCCACTTGTTAACCCATTCTTTAGTTTTTTCTAAGATCTCATTAATCTTTTGTTCATCACCATCAACTTCTTTTTTCAAAGCTTTTTTAGATTTTTCATAACACATTTCACATTCTTCTTTAAATGTTTCAAACATTATAAGTTCCAAATAAGCCATCGCTAATGCTAAACATAATACTCTTTCATTCTTAATTCTAATAATTTCAAAATCTTTAAAATCATTTTTACCAAACCAAGAATAATACTTTTCAGATGGCAATAATTAACCATCAAATGATTGGAAATTGAGAAAGCTATAAAGTGTTTCAATTTTTGGAGGTTTCATTTTCACAGAAGTAGCTAATATAGCAGGCTCTTCAGATGACGAAATGGAAAAGGATTCTACAGCATTATAATATGAAATTGTTGAAGAACAGCTTTGAGTTGGTCTTTCTAAGGACATGATAGCCTTTATTGAAATAATGCCATTTTGTGCATAAATAATAAATATAACTTACTATAAGAGCTACCGATATATGAATCTGATGAACTCAAGAAAGAATCCAATTGTCTAGAGCTTTTTTTTTTTTTGTAAACTATAAACATGTTACACAGTTAAAGCTAATTAAATTAAAATAATAGTATTCTTAACTGTTAATGAGTGATTATTAAATGCAACATACAAATAGGTTCATCTGATCTAGTTGGAACAATTTTTGGAAAACTTTGGGCTTCAGCCACCACTTTATTATCTCTTTCATCAATTGCAAGAAAACTGTTTATATAGTATTAATATAATTAATTTTTATTACATGTATTAATATAATATACCAAGAATTTATATTAAAAAAGTTACCTCGTGTATTTTGAAATCAAGTTATATGTAATGCCCAATTTTACAATTTGCTCACGAATAAGTGAAATTGGTATCGGTTTTCCATTATTTCTTTGGTGCTTATGGATTAATGAATTACCATCATCAAGTTCTTGAATAAGTTTTCTAGCTGCAAGTGTATGTATTTTGGATCCTTGTAAAGTCACAGGATCTAATGGGATCAAAAGTTTCATTGGACCATCATGAGAATTTGCACTCAATATAATTTCTTTACAAGCCTCAATGCCTTTTTCTAAAATGCAATAAACTATAAACCTAACACCAGGATATATTGGCGGAATTAAAAATGGTGCTTGTTGAATTTTTATGTTTGTAAAGAAATTTTGAGCAACCTGTGGAGGCGTAGTATTATCACTAAAGAGGCTAATTGTTGGTTTATCTACATCAACCGATTCTGATTCCATTGGTAAAACATCCTCAACAATCTGATTAGTCCAAGTAATATTGTAATCCTTAATAGGAGGTTTTATAGCATTTTTTAACATTCCAAGAATTTTTTTGTCCATTTGTTCATTATTTGTAACAAATTTTGCATAACCTTTGCCAGCTCGAGAAACATATTCAACTAAATTATTAGAAACAGAATTGCCAATTCCAATTGAGAAAAACCTTACATCATCCTTTTTCTTTTCTTCACAAGATTTAATAAGTTCAACAATTTGATTTACATTATTAACTTTACCATCAGTAAGAAGGAAAACAGAAGTTGGCATATCATTTCTTGAATTATCAAATGCCCATTTTATAGGATTATAAATTTCAGTTCCTCCATAATTTGCAGTCATCTCTTGAGAATGTTTAAGAGCTTTTAAGAAAGAATTTTCAGAATAAGGTTGACTCTTTTCAAATAAAGAATCAAAATGTGATCCAAATGATATCACATTAAAGAAGCAATCTTCAGGTAATGAACGAAGTAATAGTTGAAGTGCTTCAGAAGCTTTTTTCATAGGTTCATCTTGCATCGAACCAGACCTATTAATTTTAATATTATAGATTTAAAAAATGCTCATAATTATACTGTATATTTAAATGTGTATTGAAATTTACCTATCAATAACGAAAATTAACTCTGACATTATTGTATTAATAGAGAATTTTGGTACCAAAGTTAACATAATACAATTTGTTTCTGTTTGGGGATTATATTCGACAAAAGCTCTAGAGTAAAAAAAAATTGAAATAATTGTAAATACGTATTATAAAAACATATTACAAATGTTTGTAATATAGATTAAATTATTACCTTGGTTGATCAAGACCTAAACTTTTAACAACGAGTATAAAATCTTTTTCTAAATAAGTTATTTGTTCAGCCAAAGTAATCTTTGAAACATTCGGGTTACCATCAATATTTAATTCAGTTGAAATATGATGTGATGGTGATTCAATACTTTGAATGACTGAAGTCATTCTGCATGTAATAGCAAGATCTAAATAATAATTTGCCTCGGAAGAATAAGAGATTGCATCAGGAATAAGTTTTTTCCCATCATTTGCAGGAGAGTAACCAGATGAACCATATCGTGGAGAGATAGCAGTAGGAAAAACGAATCGAACTTTTTCAGTTTCAGCATCATGTTTTAGTTCAGTTACATATGTAATCTTTATAACAACAGTTTGACCAGATGTAATATTGCCAATAGAGCATTGGAAGACGTCTGACTGATGTTGTTCTAATAAATAAGCGTCTTGACCTTGCTATAAAAATAGTGATATAAAAGAATTTATATTATGACATTTAAACTTTTTTTTTTTTTTTTTTGTTTTAGATTACCTGAATAGCTTCATCATATTCCTTCGCAGCCTGCTTAGCTTCTTTGACTATTCCTTTAACTTTTCTTTTTCCATCAATTTCTGCCTCAAATTTGCATACAGCTGATGCTTCATGAAGTGGAAATTTGTAAATAGCTTCAATTGAATTTGACTCAATATTTTTATAGGTTTGGCAAACCGTTACTGGATTAAATAAATTAGATAATTGTTATATAATATTGTCATAATAAGACTATTTATAGTTTCAAAATAAATAAAAATTAATTACTTTCGGCTATCATATCAACAACTAATAGAATTTTGAATAAATATTTAGTTTAAGCAGAAACTCAAGTTATTGAATTCATAAAAAAAAAGGCAAGGTGAAACTTTACTATTCACTTCAACGGAAACATTTTGTAAAGGAACAGAATAAGGATGATAATCTTGAAAGTAAACTAGTCCGTAAATTTGCATGGTTTAATAAAATGTCCAAGGTTTGAGTGGTAAGTACGATAATTTACGACGGGCATAATTATATATCTCCGTTAAAATTTTAAAAAGAAAATGGCGTGATTTTTTAGGAATCCGCAGAACCGCCAGACATATACCCTAAATAGGAAACCTTATTTTAGGAATCCGCAGTACTGCAGTAGAGGTGTACCCGTTTATCTGACAACCCGGAAACCGTTATTTTGATACTATTCCGGACTTAACCGGTTAATCCGGTTAATCGGGTTATTTATATTCAAATAATACATAATAAAAAATAACTATGCTGCTTTACAATTATTCTATTTGCATTATATCAGAGGCATAACACTATCGTGTTAGGCCCGCTAGAGGTTAGCCGCCTTTTTTTTTTAACAGGATTATTATTGTAGGAATCTTTACAACTTAGATTCTTAAGTAGATTTCGAACAACAAAATTCTAAATCCAATAATCTAATAAAAGTTTAATTCTTAATATAGAGTGAATTCGAATATAAAAAAAAAGTTTATCTGTATTAAATATTTATTTTTGCTAGTTATCAGTTTTATTAATCAATAGACAAATCGGGACCCTCTCCGCGATCCAGATGTTGCCCTTGCACGGAATTACTAAACCAAAATAGTCAAGTAATAAAATTTTTAGTCGTATCCAATCTCTGAACACGAAGAAATTAATATTTAACAAAATAGGAGGTACATTAAAGGCTGTTAAGATCCATAGTAAATTCCAAATAACATTCAAATTCATGCTAAAAAAGAAATCAGAAGAATAATTAGTATGGGAAATTAAGGTGAAAAGGAAACACAAGGCATTTAATTATTTTCAAAAATTTGCTATTAAGGAAAAATTAGGGTATACTTACAAGCCCAAGCCGCAATTACAATGAGATTTCTTGATTTTCTTTCTGAAATTCATACGATAGATGGAATGTAACATAAAATTGCAAAATTATAAAAGAACAAAAAAATAAAATTAATCTCTTATTCGGGTTTGAAATCCAGAAAAATGGATTTTCAAGATTCTCCTCAATACGATTCTCAATATGATTTTCAAGAGGATCCTCAAGAGGATTCTCAAGAAGAATCTAGCCTAAATAATGAAGCTATAATGATGGAAATGATCCTTCAATATCACATTATTACCTGCACCTAAAAAAAAAAAATAGATCTAAATGTAAAAGAAGTTCGTATGAATACATTTTAGATTAATTGATATGGAATATTTGTGTCAAATTGTCGTAAAAGTAAAGGGAAAAGAGAAGAAGTGTGAAAGAAAGTATACTCACGATGGGTCAACATCTAACATGATTGCTCATCAACATTCAGCCACAACATTGTTGATGATGTATACAATATTGGGCAAAAATTGTAGAATAACGGTAATTTGGCAAATGATCACGTGCCGCGCTGCGGCACGTGTAGCCAATCATTTGCCAAATTACTGTATTTACAATTTGCCCAATATTGGTGTTATCCGGCAATTTATGATCATGATTGGTAGGGAGTTGCTCGCTGAGTATTAATTTAAATAACCACTAGTGCGACGGGTGGCGCATTCGCGCCACCCATCTTATTCGGCATTTTTAACTATATAGACTACTGCAAAAGATTAAGACTACATTATTTAACATTACAATTATGGTTTTCTAATATGATTACTGTAAAACATTTTGTTATAAACTAAGTCACAAATATGGTATATATAATGGTAAGCTTTATTATAATTGATATTATTTAATCATTAGCTATTGTATTGAATTCTATTAAAGGCTCATTTGCTACTTAGATTTCCACAGTATATGATTAAGGTGGAGTTAGCTCGGGTTAGAATAATCGTAATTTCTATCATAAAAGAGTTCAGTTACAAATACTTACCTGTTATTCCTAAAGACAGTAAATATGTTTAGGTTAAATTAATTGTGTTTGAAGTAATATCAATAATAAAATACTATAAAAATCTGTTACAAAACTTACTATTTTGGTGACTAAAGTGTATGGTTGAATTAGTTTGTATCATGAATTCTATCGTGATTTCTAAAATGGGTCGATGAAAATTCTGTTACTGCACTTGCTATTTTGGTGCTATAGTATTTAGTTACGTTTGTAATAGAACTGTAATATAGTTAAAGTTGGCTGTTATGTACTGAAATAATCTTGTTTTTTACCATCTGCTACTGTGAAAAATTTTATACAAAGCTTACCTACTCTAGCTATGTAAAAAATTCTGTAAGGCCACGCAAAATTAATTTTCGCATTGCATAAGGCCATTCAAAGTTAATTTTTCGTTTTGCATAACCTGGTGTTTCAAAATTCTGGTCGGCAGGTTGGATTATTATTATTATTTTTTTTTTTAAAAAAACCAACTTCAGCGTGGCCTAAATTAATGTCTAAGTCACGAAAGTTAATTCTTTTGTTTGCATAACATGGAATCAGAAAAATTTTTTTATTGGTCCTATTGGGTAATTCCGAACATTAAGGGTGATACTAGAGAAAAAATTTAAATGCTAAAAATGGAATAATTGGCACAATAGGAACTTTTTAAAAACAAATTTTCTTTTTGAAAAATTGGGTTGGAAGGTTATGCAAAATGAAAATTTAACTTTGCATGGCTTAATTCATGTCCCAATTTTTCAGAAAAAAAACTTTTTTAAAAGATTTCAATTGTCCCCTGGCATTGCCCGATAGCGACTATAATTTTTCGGATTCACTAATAAATCTGCAAAAAAGTCCAAAATATGTATATGCAAACAAAATGAGCATATTAATTTAAAGTAGGTTAAAAAAAATTTGACTCAACTGAGATTTTGGAACACCATGTTATGCAAAACGAAAAATTACTTACCATTTTGGCGACTGTAGTATAACTTAGTCTGCATTACAATAGTCTTGATTTTTAGGCCATGCAAAGTTGATCCTTCCTTTTTTTTAGATCCCAATTGTGCCAATTCTTTGATTTTTGACATTTATTTTTTCATCTAATGTTACCCAATAAAGATTTTATTTCCCGTATTTAATTGATAGACTGACGAAAAAATATGATTGCTGGCCCAATTTGTTGATTCTTTACTATGCAAAATAAAAAATTTTGCATAACTTAGTAGACATGAATATTATTCTATCAATTTATAGTAAATTAAAATTAAAAATAAATCTGACCAACCAATCTAAGTTTTTATGTCTATTAAGATTATGCAAGGTTAATTTTTTCATTTGCATAGCAAAGAATCAAAAAATTGGATCAGTCAAAATACTATTGTTGGAGATGAGAATAGCAAAAAAAAAAAAAATAAATGTTAAAAATTAAACAATTGGCACAATTGGATCTAAAAAAAGAAAAAAAATTCAAAATATTTAAAAAAAATAGGTCAGTAAGTAATACAAAACGAAAAATCAACTTTGAGTGGTCTTCAAATTATGGTAAAAAAAAAATTTCGGTCACAAACCTATACGATGCATAATATATGGGTTTGCCAATTGTTCGATTTTTGACATTTATTTTTTTTCACTATTCTCATCCGGTGTCAATTAATGGGGACCTTAATTTTCCATAATTTTTTTGATAGGACTGATAGAAAAAATATGACTGCTGATACAATTTTTTGATTATTTGCGATACAAAATGAACTATTAACCTTGCATAACCTTAGTAGACGTGAACAATTAAAAAGACAAAAAAAATCTGACCAACCGACTTAAATCTTCAGATTCCATGTAATGCAAAACGAAAAATCATCTGTGAGACTTATTATTGATTAGTTTGATTGAAGCAATTGTTTTTTTCATAAAGAATTCTGGTTATGGCTTAGTTTGCGTTGGAACTATTATGCTTTCCATCATAAGTTACTCTAATATCAACAAAGTGCGCATAACGAACAAAAGACAATTTTTAAAAAATAAAAGATAACTGAAAACATGAATAAGAATAACTGACCATTTCAATATTCTTGCTACGATTCATCGATTTATGCGAACAGCATAAGTCAGCGATGATTACTAACCTTATAAGGTTAGTACTATAAATGCTGATTAATCAAATAATTAAAAAATTACGTGACAACCTCCAAAATCTGACAATCATGCGGATGATCAAGTATGTCATAATAGTTACACATTGAGAATGTTGTAATAGTTACATTTATAGAGAATATCATAATAATTACCCTTCCAATTCACAGGTAGCCAATCAAAAATGTTTAAACGGACAAACTCAGAATTAGGTGGTATAGATGTTTACATCATAACATAATGAAAAAATAACAGTAAGAAATTTTTTCATGATCATATGAGTTTGTCGGATAAAGTAAATTACAAGTCAAGATTCAAACAACACACCAAACAAAATTACCGTATTTTCGCGAAATAACGGGCATGGGCATTATTTCGAATAATGGCCCGAATTAAGTTAATTTTAGGCCAAAATTCAAATTTCACCCATGTGCGTTATTTTGCGAAAATACAGCACCTGAATAATCAAGGTAAATGCTCCATATAAAAATGCCAAACAATTAGAAAATAGCAAAGCAGTTATGAAATGGATTGTTCTTGATGTTCAACCGTTAAATGCGCATGAAAAAAAGGATTCTGTTGAATAATAGCAGTAATTGACCCAAAATTTCATCCTCCTTCTAATCGCCTAATAAAAAATAATATAGCACTTAGTTATTAAAAAAATATTAGTGTTCTCCAAAATGAAATTACATCTTCTTGTAAAATGCTGCAATAACAGCTGATTTATGAATATCATGAAATAAGGAAGGTTATATAGGAATCACTTGTCACTGGATAGCCCCTGATTGGAAATTGCATAGTGTAATAGTTTGCTATGAGAAAATTCCACATCCCCATACAGGTGATTCCATTTACCAATTTATTATTAAAAGAAGTATTCAATTTAACCTTCAAGAAAAAATTGAGTATGCTGTTACTGATAATAGGGCTAATATAGTAAGGGTAATTCAAAACTGGAATTCCATTGCATTAATTCTCATGTGCAGCACATACTTTACGGTTGATGGTCAATTTTGTCTTATGAAAAGTCCATCAATATATACAAAAATAAAAAAACTTGTTAAATTTTTTGATTTTCCAAAACAAAATGAAAAACTAGAAAAAGTCCAAATTGCCATAGCAGAAAGGAATCATTTACTTATTTCTGAATTAGTTAATATTGAAGTATATAATAAAGGAGATGAACTTAGTAAGATTTAATAGGACAACTGAGTATGAATTTAGCTCTCCAAGCTTTTTAGCTAATTAAGGATTGTTCTATAGTTTACTAATGATGCTGCCCGAAACTATATAGTTTCGGATTGACTAAAACTGAAACTGGTATTACCAGTTTTGGGCAAGACCTTTTTGGCCAAAACTTGCCTAAAGACCAAAATTGTACCAATACTCCGAAACTGTACTAGTACTCCAAAACTGGTTTGCTAATAATTTCTATATGAATTCGCATTAATATACTATATACATGCTCTATCTCTAAATTTTGTCTCATGTATTTAGTTTATTTACAGACAAAATCAAATTTCTTTAAATGGATAGCAGTCGCATTTCTAGCACATATATTAATGTGAGAATAAAAAGTTATTTCTATAGCAAGAAATATAACTGGAAATTTATTTTTATTCCTGCTATTGCATATCTGTATATATTCCACAAACCTTACTTACCTAAAATTATTTATTACACTACTCTTCTATCTGTAAAATATCCAAAATAAATAAATAAATAAATAAATAATAAATAATAACATTAAAAATTTTTAATAAAAAAAACTTAAGTTAAAAAAATAAAAAATAAAAAATTTAAATAAAAAAAATCAAAAAAATAAAATTAAACCTAAAATAATTTTAAAAAACAAATAAAATTAAAAAAATTAAATAAAACAAAAAAGTTTAAAAATAAAAAAAAGAAACACACAGATCTATAAATTGGTTTTTAATATCATGATAGCAATAATTATTATTGTAATAATGACAAATCCATTATCAATAAGTTGACTCTTTCTGACGAATTATCTGGACCAAAATTTTTTATAAACCCAACCTACGAAAATTTTGTAGTTAGTATTTTTATATATAACAAAAACTTTATCAAAAAGCAGCTTGGATACAGGACTTCAGATTGCATGTGAGAAGACTAAAATAGAGCTGAAAAAGATTTCTTCTTGTGGGTTTGGTTCTCTGAATGGAAGACTCCATTGCTATAGAAATTGTAGCAGGGGTAAAACCCTGGAGTTTTTTGTCAAAAGATATGGATATCTAGACAGAAACATACTTTTGGTTATCTATACTATTCTACAAAATGTAAAACTTACACTTTTTACAAGTTTTGGTACTCTCAATATTTCTCTTTGGTTTTTTCGAAATTTTTGCCAAAAAGTGGAAAATATAGCTTACCCCTTTGAAAGATCAACAATATTTACTCCTTTTAATTTGGAAACACATCTACTGAATTAGAGCCTAGTCACGAGCAAGTTTCAACATCTGCAAAATAAACAATGAATAATATGTGAAAACGATCTGGAGAAAAATACCAGAAAAAATCTCTTTCTTTCTAGAAGTTTCTTTTAGGCATAGTTTTTCTTTCTTTTTTTTTATTTTCTTTGATGAATATATAATACTTTGATAGATATAGGTTCGTGCAATATTATATAATTTTATCCTTTAGCACTAGTTCTTAGTAGTGTTTAGCACTTTTTCTTTTGCCCGTATGGCTTTTTATGTTTTTTTTGTTAGTTTACATCATTAGCATAGAATATTTTTTCATTTCTCTTATCTTTTATTTTTTATTATTTTTGTTAGTTTTAGTTTTTTAGTAGGGCAAAAAGGGGAGTTCTGGGACACTTTTTCGGTACCCTGGGTACTAAAATAGTCATCTTACCTTTTTTACATCTCTGTAAACCTATATTCTATATCAACTCTTTAGTACCTATATAAAAACCTGGGTACCAAAAATTATATAGCTAGAACTCACTATTTTTATATTTTATAATCAAATCAGATGACGACAAAGAATTAATCCCATCGTCATACCTGATATCATATACTATTCATCTATATATAAATCAAGGTACCAAAAATTAAGTATCTATTTTTCTTTTATAATACTTTTGATAATGTTTGCTAACATAATAGCTTCTAATATGGTCAGGACATCTACCACTTTTA
>QKWP01002698.1:1352-19585 GCA_003550325.1 Gigaspora rosea | reverse complement strand
GAATTATAAGATTTTATAGAATTTTATTAATAAAATTCTATAAAATCTTATGATTCATAAAATTTTACTAATTTATTCTAACAAAATGCACTAAGTTAACTTGTTTAGTGCCAAAAAATATATATAATTATATTCAGACTCAGACCAGTCTGCAGATTTTGGACCAGACCCGGATCGGACTTATAGTTGAGTCCGGTCTGAAGTCTGAAATTAGTAAAATTTAAAGTCTAAGTCTGGTCTGATCCCAGACCAGACCCGGACCAAACCAGACCCGGACTGGACCTAGAAGCACTAGTTTTAATGAGACGAATTGAGTGGTACCAAAATAATCTGATTCAGATCGATATGGCATGTGGTATTCATCATAGAACTTAGCCGTACCAAATTAGACATATTTAATTATTAATTGTTTATAGAATACAAATCTTTGTTGATCTTAGGATACTGTGATTAGAATTTAGTGATTTTAGGCTTGTTAGAATCAGCTCACTAAGGCGAACATTTTGGTAGTTAAATCATCAAAAATGGACTGGTGGATCAAAAGTTATTCAATATTAAAAATTATATATATATATAATAATATATATAAATATATATTTATATATATTATATATATTATATTATATATAGGACTTGATAATTGCTCTACCCCCCACCTACCTAAAAAATCAGGTGATAAATGGCACTTCTCTAACTCCAAGTAAAGAATTTGATAATGACAACACTAATGACAACAACAACCTGAACTGTCATAATAGAAAAAATTCAATAACTATGAAGTGTATTTTAAAACAAAAAAAATCAACTAATAATGTAATTAATGATCATTATTTATACCTATGATTAAAGGTGCATCATAGTGCAGAATGCAATAATTTAATAATTCCAAAAATTATTATTAATTAATAAAATTTTAAGTAATATAGTATAATATTTTTTAAAAATTTTATTACCAGTTGCTACTACAAAAAACCATTAACTTTTAATTATAAAATTTTAAATTTTTATAATTTTTTAAAATAAAATAAACTAAAAAAAGTTTTTATAAAATTAATAGCTTTTTGATTAAACTATCAAATCTATAAATAAAATTTTTTAGTATTTTTTATTTTAAGAAGTTTATATTAATTTAAAGTTATATATAGTTTAAAAATTTGGTACTTATATATAAAAAAACATAACAAAATTTAAATTTATTAACTAAATTTTAAATTTTATTAATAAAATATTAAATTTTTCTGCATTTTTATTGGCCACTCATATTATACTGCAGCTAAAAAATTGGCACCTATATATAAAAAGTTGTTGACTTTAGATAGTACTAAGTGTAATAAAATTATACCTATTTTTATAATTCTCTAAATTTTATAAATAATTTTAACTTTTTGTTCTAAATAAACTTGCTTAGTACCAAAAAATATATTATTTTAATATATTTCATTTATTTTAAAATTTGAGACAAAAATGTTTAATTTTGAATTTTTAATAAAAATTTCTAAAATCAAGCATCCTTTTTCAAATTTTAAAAAAAAAACAAGATAAAATATACTGATTTGGTATATTTTTTAATACTAAAAAAGCCTACTTAGTATAAAAAACTATAATCAATTAGTAAAATATCAAATAAAATAGATTTTTAATAATTTTATTAATAAAATTATACAAGATATCATTATTTTATAAATTTAGAATTGATTTTAAGTTTTTGCTCTAAGTTAATTTGTCCAGCACCAAAATTATATTATTTTTGTTTATTTTATTTTCATAAAGTTTAAGACAAAGATGCTTAATTTTAAAATTTTGACTAAAATTAAATATTATTTCTTTAAATTTTAAGAAAAAAAATATAATATAAGGTAAAATTGGGTATTGTGACAAAGGAGGGTATTGTGACGAATTGCAATATCTCATGATCCTGTGATTAGAGTCAGATGAAACTTGAACCATTAGAATCCTCTCATCAAGAGGAATCGAATAATACAAATTTTGTCTAATTCTGATTATTGAGTCACAAGATATTCAAACTAATGCAGATTTTTAATATTTTTTCAATTTTTAATTAAAATTTTTTATGCGTTTGTAGTCAGAGCCAAGCAATTTTTATTCTTCTTATTGAAAGAAGTCGATTGGTTATAAGAAGTGCACAATTTTGATCATGAATCACAAGAAATCCATGTTTAAATGGTAAAACATATATAAAATTGTAACAAAAGGAGTATTGTGACAAATTGTTATATTTGATGATTTTAATATCATTTGATTCTTTTCGATGAGGGGAATCGAATGGTGTAAATTTCACTTATTTCTGATCACTGGATCCCAAGATATCATGATTCGTCAGAATACCCCTCAGTATCCAAATTTTCTATTTTTTTTAATAAAAATTCAAATTAAGGTATTTTGGGATCTAGTGATCAGAATCACACGATTTTGGTATCATTTGATTCAGCTTAATATGATGAATTGTGTGATACCAAAAATTTTCATTTTCGATTAATAGATCATGTGATATAATCAGAATATTATCAATTCATCACAATACCCCATTTTACCTTACTAATTTGATTTAGTTTTTTGTTTTAAACAAGTTTATTTAGTGCAAAAAGTTATAATCAATTAGTAAAATTTCAAGTAATTTAGCATTTTTAATAATTTTATTAATAAAATTATACAAAATGCTATAATCTCAAATTTACTAATTGATTCATACTTTTTACTTTAAGTAACATCCAAATATACATATATGTATATTCAGACTCAAACTAGTTTGCTAACTTCAAACCATACCCAGACCAAACTTATAATTGAGTTTGCATTTGGTCTAAATTTGAAATTTAGTAAAATTTAAAAACAAACCTGATCTCGGACCTAGAAGCACTAAGTAAGATTATCAAAATTGGCTTAGTGTATTACAAAATATGCATAAGACCCAGACATCTCTTATATATCTTACCTGGATTTTGGCCAATTTTGACCTAATTTGCTAAAAATAACAAAAAGCTCTTAGTAAGGCGCATTTAACAAAAAAAGTTTATTCAATTCTAATCACTGGATTAGAAGTTATTTAAGTAAATATAGTTATTTTTTAAAAAAAAGTTTCATTCAAATTGGACCACTGAATGCAAGATAATTGCCAAAAATTGTTTTTTTTGCTTCTCAAATTTTAGCAGTTATTGCTGAAAAAATAAAGTATGATCTCTATACTAGATGTCTGGGATTCTATATGCATTAAAAAGTTTACAATTTCTTTAAATTTTTAAATTTTTAAGAAACTTTAAATACAGTCAGACCCCTATAAATGCAACCTCCATAAATGCAATACCTCTCTAAATGCATGTTTTTTTGTCCATAATATGTTATTAGTGCCAAATGCATGTTCTTTTAAATAACTTTTTATATTATACTAACCTCTCTAAATGCACATAGCCAATCAAATTTTAGTATTTAAGATAGGTTATACAGTTTTTGGTAGAAGTTACACAAACTTGATTGTCTAATTTTTAAAGCTGCAATTTAATTGGCTCTATCTAAATGCAAACCTTCCTAAATGCACATTGTAGGCTTGTTCCTATGAGTTGTATTTATGAAGGTTTGACTGTAATTACAAAAATCTTTACTCAATTCTCACAATACACTGAGCCAATCTTAGTAATCTTATTACCTTTGGGATTATAGTTTTCTTTTCTACAATCTTTGTTAGCATAATAGAAAATTAAGTTTCATTTCTTTATAAATTTCTTTAGAATCTTACCTGTAATCCTATTGGTTGATTTTAAACGTGACGGTCACATGCTTTTAAAATCGCCATATGGGGCTCATCAGTAGAAAAGGGGCTAATTTTGAATTTTAAAATTAAAATATCTTAATAACTATTAAATAAATTTAATAAATTTAATAAATTTTTTTTTGATTTTAATTCTATATAAATATAAAATTAAAATAAAAAAAATTTTATTAAATTTGATTAGCAGTTGTTATCAGTTATGATATTTTAATTTAAAATTTTAAAAAAAGTTGCTAAAACTTTTAGCCCCTTTTCTACTGACGAGCCCCTAATATCTCCAAAAGTAAGGGTACATTTAAGTGTATCAAAAAATTAAGTGCAGGCGTATCAAAAATGAAAGTTTTGCGTATCAGCCGTCTGTCACGCGTCACATGATCATATACAATTGTTGACACATCATCAATTAAAATCGTTTTTTTTTTTTTTTTAATTTATAAGACTCTTTTCATTAGTACATACAATATTTACTCTAATATAACTTATTTGGTTTACGCATTACAATACCGCACTGCTGAAAAAAGTCTAAACGCTGAAAGGGTCTTATAGTCGAACCTTTCTAAGTGCATATGTTTAGATCGATTTCAAAATTGACCTAAGTCATTTCATTCTTAAATTTTGAAACGACGTATTTTATTTCTCAATCGATGAAAATTAAAAAAAATAAATTAACAATGACAAATAGCAAGATTGGCAATATTTTCTATTCTATTATAGGCAGTTATAAAGCAATGCTTGCTTTTAATTAATAAAAGACTAACCAAATAATGTATTTGAACTAAACTATCAGGGAAAAATATATTTTATTATAGGCAAACATGAAGAAGCATTTGTAGATTTAAATAAAATCGTCGGAAATTGAAACTAGATACGTAATACAATATTATTAAAATAACAAGAAAAAACTAATTATGATATGAAAAGATATAACGGATTTTAAGAAATTACTAAAAATTTAAGATCTACAGTAAAAATAAGTTAAATGAATAATATATGTGACAGATTAAAATGAAATCGGATTAAAATGAAATTTTTCTATTTTTTAAGCAAAATTTTAAAATTTTTAGGGGACATTTTTGGGTGTTTTTTTTAGCATTAGGGTTAGGGTTTAGGGTTAGGGTTATTAATAAATGAGTATATGTGGGTTTTATAAGCTTTAAAGGTGAGCAAGAAAGGTCACCAGTTTCATTTTAATCTGATTTCATTTTAATCTGCCACAATATATACTTAAAATTTGTATTACCGAATAAATCTAAAACCTTATATGAGGTTGGCAAGTTGGAGAGGCGAGCTTTTTTTTAGCTCATCAAATAGTGGTAAGAATCTCTCCACTATTGTATTGCCAAGTTCGCCAGCTTGCTAACCACCTTAATGAAAATAACATCATCAGAAATGAAATGAATTCTGTTAGATAAAGAATAAAAATAAAAAGAAATATCACAATAATTTGCATAGTTCTCATTTTGAAGCCACGGGTAAATAAAATAGCAGTATTGTCAGATCGATTCATCGATCTTATGTGCAGAATCTCGTGTTTTAAGCCGCTAAGCTATTAAAAATTTAAAAACTTAGCCTAGTTTTAAAATTTAATCGGCTTGGAATACCACAAATTTGTTACAAATTTTCAACAATGACTGGCTAAGAGAAATCACAGCCACTATTAAAGTGAAAAATATTCCCAGGCAAATCTTACCTTAAAGCAGGCCCATCTTCCTATTTGGAATGAAAAAATTAAAAAGTTAAAGGGTATTGATATTCGTACCCCCGTTCATACTCCCACA
Organism: Gigaspora rosea; assembly: GCA_003550325.1. Lineage (NCBI taxonomy): Eukaryota > Fungi > Glomeromycota > Glomeromycetes > Diversisporales > Gigasporaceae > Gigaspora > Gigaspora rosea. The sequence goes on along the minus strand of QKWP01002698.1, from coordinate 14,023 downwards.
AAATTAAAGTTTTTTTCAACTTTGAGATATCTCGACAATCACTGGGCTAAATTCGATGAACATTTTTTTTATTCGAATTCTTCAAATATGTAGAATTCAAAAAAAAAAAAAAGGTCGAATTTGGCCCAAGATATCATCGCTCAAAGTTGGAAGAAATTTTTGACGCAGCTTCTATTTTGATGCCAACTTTGAGCGATGATATCTCGACGACTACTAGGTAAAATTCAATTAAAATTTTTTATTTGAATTCTAAGAATCTATAGAATTCAAATAAAAAGAGAAATTTCATCGAATTTGGTTCAGTGGTTGTCATCAAAGTTAGAAGAAAAATTTGACGCAACTTCTATTTTGATAGTTTTTTCCAACTTTGAGCGATGATATCCTGACAACCGCTAAGCCAAATTCAATGAATTATTTTTATTTAAATTCTATGAATATATAGAATTCAAATAAAAAAAGTATCGAATTTGGCCTAGTGATTATCGAGATATCATCACTCAAAGTTGAAAAAAATTTTGGCGCAGCTTCTATTTGATATATAAGAGATTTCGAACTTTGAGCGAAATTATCTCAACAACCACTAGGCCAAAATTTGATAAACTTTTTTTTTTATTTGAATTCTATGAATATATAGAATTAAAATAAAAAGTTCATCGAATTTGGCTTAGTGGTTGTCGAGGGTATGAATATTAATTCCCAAGTTAAATTCCAGCCAAAATTATGTGATGTTGACCAAAATTTTGTCGATTATATCCTAAATCTGCTGTGACGAAATTGGGAACTAGGCGAAAGTTACAATCTTACAATACATGTATCTTTGCATTAAATTTCAGTGAATCGAATTATCAAATTTCATATTTCATCAAATATATAAATTACTAGCTTTATAAAAGTTCGGCCAGCATCATTGTATCATTTGTAGAGGTGGCAAGTAATAATGTAAGTAATACCAATTATTACTTAGGCCACCCTAAATTGATTCTTCGTTTAACATAACATAAAATAGCCGGGGGAAGGCGTAAAAAAAAACACAGACTTAAAAAATATGTACTAGTTAGTTATCATTCGTAGATGATAACTGATTATTCATCTACTAAAGACTCGACTGATAACTTTGTTATCCGACATGTCTGATGTAAGCGCTGAATGATTCCATATAACTTATTTGACCTCCTAATATACAAATATGCAAATAGTCATTCACCTCGTAAGAGTTGGCAATTAGTTTTCCAGATAAGTGACTTTCAGATAAATTTTGTTTCTTGCTTTATTAGCTCTTACTTAACTAATTACACTCTTTCCTAAACTACAACCAATTGAAATAAGAGTTGTGGTCAATTTTAAGTTATATAAATGAAATATAGCATAAAAGTAAAATCGTATTCTGTCATTTTTAATTGGAGCACAAAACTGTTTTGGCACCCATTTTTGTATACTGTATTTTCATATTTTTTTTATTTCACTTGTGTTTTACTCTGACCGATCCGGATTAACCAAAATTGATTAATTGAAGTCTCCAAAGTCCCCAAATAATTTCGTAGCTACCTATAAAAAACTTTCCATATGACCTTTGTTACCGTATAAGCGCGAAATAACGCCAATCTACGCGTTAATTATTTGACCTGCGCGTTATTTTGAATATGCACATGTGATACTGTCAATCTTTTATAAATGACATTGGAAAAAATGCACTTCGGAATGTGCACCTATGGAAAGTAATTTATATATAAAGTTACATTATTACATTAGACGGATCAATGATGTGCACTTAAGAAAGTGCGTGTGATGTACACTTATAGAGGATGCACTTAAGAAGGGCCGACTGTTTATCATATTTCCAACAATAATTGTGACAGATCATAAATGAAATGAAATATGATAGTATAAAAAATTTGACAAATCACCGAAAAATAAATTATTTTTAGAATAGAGTTTATATTAAACATTTTAGAGGGTTAAATAGAAACCGAGATTTCATTTAATCGACAATAATTATATTAGGATGCTCGTTAATTCGAAACGTCCATGATCGCTAATTCAAGACCATGTAAGCTATTTTTGAAGGACTCGATTTTCAAAATAACGTCCACGAGCGTTATTTCGTGTTTATACAGTATGAATTTATTGTGATAGATTAACGTTAAGGATATTCTCAAGCATCTTACTCAAATGGATCGGAGGCAAAATTCTAATTATATAGTTGAAAATCGCGTCACGGTTGACTCAGTTTGGAAATATCTAATAAAAAAAATTGACAAATGATTATTTGACCGATTCAATAAGTTTTTGATTTAAATAATAATGTGTACAGTCAACTCTTTCTATAATGAACTGTTGGTTCTGGCTATAGATGCTGGTGAAATGTGGTGAAATGTGGTGAAATAATTTCACCATTATTGGTGAAATTGGTGGTGAATTGGTTAAATTGGTGAAATTAATTTCACCAGCATCTATAGTTCTGACTGTTAAAAAAAGTTCACTATATAAAATTACTATGTTTTCTTAACTCTTTTTATACTAACTACAAAAATTTTTAGTTCATTATATCCAGAGTTCGTTATATTGAGGTTCAGTATAAAGAGAGTTGACTGTATATCTTTGCTAAATGGCACTGTGATAATGTATCTATTTTATTTTTGCGCTTCAAATAAGTTGAATTATATTAAATTTAGTTGTTGTTACTTCAGATACAGCTAGGCATTTTTAAAATGTTTACTATGGACGAACAATCTAAAGGTTCCTTAGTTGTTTGATCACCGTTTCATCCGATTCATACTGAATTTCTTTTTGACTATAATTTACAATAACCATTATTACTTATATTAAAACTTTAAAAAACAATATATAGATCTTTATGTTGATTTTGTTGATTATAATTCTCAATGCAATATTAATGAAAATTTGATTATAATATGTGTTGATATATATATTTTAATTCAGTCAATAGATCATTTCATACCGAACCTTTTTTTTTTATTAACGTCTGTTTGTGTAATATATTTATTTATTATGAAAGCATATATTCGGAACTGTTAAAGATCTCAGGAACAATCTTCGCCATAAATTTATATACAGAAACACATTAAGCATGTTGGGCATACATTCAAGCGAAACCTTATTTTAATGTAGTATCGTTCAAAATACTATCTCCATATATTAAAAAAATATACATCTTTATATATACTAATCACTGCCGAATTACTGTAAAAAACTTATCGAATCGACCAATAAATAATCATACGGTCAATTTTTTACCAGATTTCCCAAAATTTATGAGAACAGCTGTAAGCTGTTTTTCTAACTATTAATCTAAAGCCATGCTAAGTTCCAGCTATAACTATATTGCAAAATTCTTCACTATTATTTATTTTAGTACTTGTACTGTACAATGGATTTTTACCAAAATCCTGACTGAACAAATTACACTAGAATTATAGTAGCTAACCCGTCAGGTAGGGTTGTTAATAGAGCACTCCAGTCAATAATAAAACATATAACCTACTCCGGTGCATTCCAGAAGTGGGTTATATGTTTTATTAATGTCTGAAGTACTCCATTAATAACCTTACTGTCGAGATTTCGAACTTTATGATCGGTTTACGACTCTAAAATCGGGTCCATTTCATGCAATCCGAACCGTTGGTTAAGCAACTAGGTTTAAATCGCCACCCAAAAAAAATTATTTAATAATCACGATAAATCAATTATCATACGAAGCTTGTTAAAATAAAAGTGAAAGTATAATTAACTATTAAATTTTTTGAATATGTGAATGATGTAAATCGCATGACCTGAAATTTTTTTAGGTGGCCTTTCAGCGAACTGTTAATTGTCTCAGCTTACGGCTCAGGAGAGACATTTTACATCTCTACCTGGAAAGTACATACCATGCTTTAGAAGACCCAAAATAGATGGAAATTCAAGTTGACAATTCTGATCAATCTTTGGTTTGATCTACATTTTCATACTATATGATCATGAAAATGGGTCGCTTGGCAACTTCGGTAAGACTAATCTAGGAAGTCGAATATCATTCAACATACAGCATGACGTCACTATATATACCTAAATTTTATATGACGTAAGGGTGACATGAAAAGGAGACCTTCTAAAATGTCCAGAGACCTACAATAGATTAATTTTTCTCCAACAATAAACTTGTTTAAAGTTAATCAGGTTGAAAATACTTAAATTTTATTCACATCATCTTTACTATTTTCATTTCATTATAAGTTCTTATAAGGAATTTTACCTTTGTTGTTACTTTTTTATCTTTTCGGGTTTTAAATAAGATGCAAACACGAATTGTTACAGGTAAAAATCTGGTTAATTTAGTTCAGAAATACGAAGATTCGAAAATTCGCAAATTCTAAGAATATTCGATAAAATTTTAGATGATGTCAATGATTTTTTTAGAAACCTGAAAAAGAATAATGACATAAATTCTCGTATATACTCGTTTTTAAAAACTTTATAGACTTTAATAAATATTAGAATGCATAAATAATAATCGCAAATGTCGAAAATCAATATTGAAAAAAATCTTATTAACAGTATCACAAATATAAATGGCGCAAGATGAATCATATCAATAGTTTCGATTTGGTCTAAATGCGTCTGGCGTAGTGTTTATTTTTAAAACACGTAATAAAACCACTAAAGTGATAACAAAGAATTCTAATTCCTTAAGGTCAGGTACTAAAAATGGCAATGAACACATAACATAAGTTTCAAAAATCCCAGATAAGGTTAAACTTGAATGATTGACTACGTACGTACGTTGATTAATTGGTACAAATATCGGGATGATAAAATTTATTCTTTGAACAATTTTAAAAGGAAAGTCCATTTAAAAAAAAAATAAAAAAGACTTTAGGAATTTTGTTTCAGCATTTGTGTAAGTTTTCCAAAGTATTATATGTAAGTACGTACGTATGTACAATTCTTGTTGCCGGAGTTAAGATTCCGTTTAAAAAAATTGTGATAGTTAACGAATCCAAGACATCATTGTTACTGAAATAGTTATTATTTCTTTTGTGTATAAACATAAATCAGTCCAAATCATTGTGGATGGCTTTTGTGCTTGTATAGAAATAATAACAGAGTGACATCAAATATTTGCCTAATTCATTTACAACCGTTAATGTTAATTGAACGAAAGAGGCGTAAGAGACGACATTTCTATGTTTATTTGTTCGTTACGTAATGCGTAATGCTTTATTAGTCAATCATCGGTAAACTCGGCCGCAGTCTTTCATAACACTTACTGTACATACCTTATCTGTTATTTGACGATCTAAAATATTTGTCCAGTGATCATTGCTTAATTAAATTAATCCGGACCACGGGTATTACGGATATTTCAACATCCGATTTCAACATTATTTTTCCATATGATATCGCAGTCCTTTTATAGTGTGGGTAAGGGTTATCTCTATGGAATCTAAGGAACAAATGTGGTAAAAGCATATTGCAATATATGCATTGTCTATGAGCTCTCTTTAGATGCAACCTCTTAATAAAACTCGAAACTGCATTTAATTTGTTAACGTGTGTGCCTAATGCATCATCTTACTTAAACACCGCAGTTTATCATTATATAAACATTCGTAAATAAAAAAAAAATAAAAGGCAATCTAAATGTTTCATCTGTTCATTTTTTTGCGCTTAATCATCTAACGGGTGTTATCTCGATTTTTTTACCGATCGGTGGCTTTTTTTCTCAAAAAATGTGTCTCACCTTTTTTGGACTTATTTTTCTGAATCTGTTATAATCATTGTTTTTACAAATATTTTGATTATCATCAAGAACTTTTTTTGATTACTATAAATACTTTGCTTTTCAATTAAAAAAAAAAGGCTACTTAATCAAAATACTATATATAGTAAAAAAACAACATTTGATAGAATTAGTATCATTTTTTTGCATGATTTAAAAGTTACCGGATACAAAACATCTAATAAATTATTATATAATTTTTAAAATTTAGCACTATCGTTAATATAGATATAATTTTAAAATTTAGCGCTACTATATATATCCATATATAGATTAGAATTTCATCGCTATAATGTCCTGCACCATAGCCGTGTCTTGATTATACATAGTGTAATCAGGATATATGATTTATCACTAATGATTTTTTAGGGGCTAATAGTAAACTATAATTTCCAGTTCGAAGTTTTCCTTGGTAGTATTCATATTTAATAAATATCAAGTAACATTACAGATAAGTCCGCTTTGAAAATCTAATATGCTAACTCTGATCCCATAGTAAAACTAATATTGATTCGGTATGATTGTTACTAAAATGCACCTATAGTGTTTTGTACCTATGTTACACTATCTTAATTGATTAGTGTGCAGTGTTCTAAGTAAACATGTCTACGTCCCTAACAACCTTTCCAAATCCTAACCCTACCACTAAATCCTAGTCCTAATATAAAAAATTTAAGTTGAAAATTTTATAAAATATTAATAGGTGCAAACTACTATAGTTTGTTTTATAATAAATGCTCGGGATTTTATATGACAAAATATTTTATTATTAATAAAGAATAGTTTTATGAAATTACAAAATGCAAATAATTACTTGTAGTTGATTTGCCAATCAAAATTCAGGATTAAGTGTAATATATAAACCAACTTTATATAATATAAACAAAGAATTTTTTAAAAAATTGCTTCTAATTTAAAAATTTGTTTATGAAACTGCTTTTTTTTTTTATACAAAAAAAATTTTTTTGCTAAATTATACTATATAAATATTTTATTTTAATTTTTGTCTTTATTTTAATATTAAAAAGATTTAATTTTAATTCAATAAAATTGTTTATTTTGATTTATATATTGTAGATTATAGTTAATAATTACCTATAATATTTATTGATTATTTTTAATATTAAATTTAAAAAGTATAAAAAATTAATTCTTTATATCTTTATAGTTTTTATTTAAATATTTATTATTAAAAAAAAATAAATAAAATAAATAACACATTGTATAATGATCCTAATATAATTAGCTAATTATATTTAAAATTAGTAATTATATAAAATATTTTTATTAATATATTTTTGTTAAAGCTTTTGTTGAACCTATTATTAAAGCTATTGTTTGACTTTAAAACTGTTATTAAATTATATTTGAACTGTAGAATTCTTTATTTTAGTAATTTGGTAGATTTTTCTATTTAGTTCTTCATATTTGGTATTTTTTGCTTTCATCATTTTTTGGTAAGTTCTTTTAGTAAGTTTTTTATTTTTTTAATAGTATTTTTAATAAGAGTAGTAATAAATATTATATAATATTTTAGAAAGAAAAAAGGGTCTCTAATATTTTATATTAAATATATAAATTTATAATAGCTAATCAAATTTCACTCATATATGAAAAAGAGTATAGTAAAAAAATATTATAAATACTGGTATATATTATTATTTTAAACTATATATTATTTTTTAGTAGATTTATTTATTAGGCTTTTAATTATTTTTAAAATGCACCTATAGTGTTTTACACCATAGATAAATTAGATTTACAAATCTGTGTAAGAAAACAAAAATAAACTTTTATAAAACAAAAAATAAATTTTTATTACCTTAGGGTTAGGGTGAGACCTGTAATGGGGCTGGGGTATAGTTTATACCAAAATTTAGCAAGGAATTTTTATTTATTAGAGCCCCAAAGGTGGTTTCATAAGCAAACTTTAGAAATATGAATGTTTTTTTAAAAAATAAACAAAAAAAACCAAATTTTTATATTACACCTGATCTTAAATTTTGATTGGCTATTCTAATGGTTTTGTATAACATGGTATAGAACACCATAGGTGCATTTTAGTAGACCCAATTATTTTTTAATATATTTTTTAGTAGTTTATTATTTTTGGATGAGTTCTTTTAGTAAGTTATTATTTTTTTTAGTAATTATTTTATTAAGTTTTTTATTATTTTTTAGTAAATTTTTTTGATAAGTTTTGTATTAATTTTTTTTGGTTTTTCAAAAGTTTTTATTATTTTTTTGTAGGTTCTTCTATAAATTCTATAGTTTATTTGTTAAATTTATTGTTTTTTTAATGAGTTTTTCTAGTAAAATTATTATTTTTTAATAAGTTTTTTTTAGTAAGTTTTTTATTGTTTTACAATAATATTTTTTAGTTTTTAACAGTCTTGCTGATATTTTATTGAAAACAGTATTGATATTACATAAAGCCTAGTAATAAAATTAATATTTAAAGTAAAATTCAATATCATACGGTTACTTCAAAAGCATCTATACATAATCTGTTGTACCACCTTATGGATAAAACAAATATAAACTTTGTTAAGCCTGTTAAAGAGTAATATAAGATTTTCTTCAAATCCCTCCTATTTAGCATTAATAGTAGAAATAATATATTCAAAACTCAACTATACAAGAACAAACAAACAAGTAAAAAAAATAAAAAGGGTTAAAAAAAAGAAGAAAGTAGCTACAAGATCTAAATAAAAAACCAATATATACAAATATAATAAAAATAAAAAAAATGAAAAAAAATTCTATACTAATAATGAAGTCTAACAAAAAAAGAAAAAAACAAAAAATGCAAAGAAAAAAAAAAGAAAAAAAAGCACCCAAGTACTATTAAAAACAATATTAAGATATAAAAATTATATAATACTACACAGACCTATATTTATCAAAGTATTATATATATATCAAAGAAAGAAAAAAAAAACTACACCTAAAAAAAAATTCTAGAAAAAAATTTTGTTTGAGGTTTTCTTTAAATCATCCTTACATATTATTTATTGTTTATTTCACAGATATCAAAACTCGCTTGTAACAATTCTAATTAAGTAGACACATTCTCAAATTGAACAAAGTAAACATTACTAATCTTTTGAAGAGGGTAAGCTAGATTTTCTACTTTTTGGCAAAAATTTTAAAAAAACCAAAAAGGAATAACAAAGGTACCAACAGTTGTAAAAAGCATAGATTTTATACTTTGAAAAATAATATACTTGACCAAAAGTAAGCTTCTGTTTACACGTTTGCCTTTTTTAACAAAAAATTTTAAGATTATAGTCCTACTATGTCTTCTATAGTAACAAAGTTTTCTATTTTAGAGAACCAAATCCAAAAAGAGAGTTTTTTTATTACTATTTTAGTTTTCTCATATTCAATCTAAAACCTTTTATTCAAGTTGCTTCTAAATAAAGTTTTTGTTATATACAAATACACTAATTCCAAAGTTTTTATAGGTTGGGTTTTGTAAAAAAATTTGTATAAAGAATTATCAGAAAGAGTTCTTCCATTTATTCCTAATAAAATTTTTAGTAAGTTCTTTTTGTTTTTTAATAGGTTTTTTTAGTAAATTCATTATTTTTCAATAAATTAATTCAATAGATCTTGAACTTTTTAGTGAATCTTTTAGTAAGTTCTTTGTTGTTTTTTAGTGATTATTCTAACAATTTCTTTATTATTTTTTAGTTAAGTTCTTTTGGCTATTTTTGTAGTAGTTCTTTAGTAAACTTATATTTTTTAATAAATTAATTTAGTAAGTTTTAAATTTTTTATAAAATTTTTTATTAAGTTTTTTGTTATTTTTTAGCAAGTTTTTTTAGCAATTTATCATTTTTAGTAAATTTACTCAATTGGTTTTTTATTATTTTTGGTAAATTTTTTAGTAAATTTGTAGAACTCTGGATATCTAGTACAAAGATTATATTACACATTTTAGCAAAAACCTTCTGAAATTTGAAAAGCAAAAAACCAGTTTTTGGCAATTATCTTGGCATCCAGTAGTTCAATTTGAATAAACTTTTTTTAAAATAAAGCTCTCAGTAAGGCATATTTAACAAAAAAACTTTATTCAATTCTGATCACTAGATCAAAAATTATTTAAATAAATATAGTTTTGTTATTTTTAGCAAATTAGGTCAAAAGTGACCAAAATCCAGTTATGATCTATATAAGAGATATCTGGGTCCTAAATTTGTTATTTGAAAAAATATGCTTGTCACTAGTAATGGCATGTCCTGTGTAATATATAATCAAAACAAATATAAATTTATTATCATTAGAGTTAGATTATAGTTAGAAAAAAGGTTAATACTAAAGGTAACTATATCAAATATAGTAAAAAATTTTTTTGCTAAAAAAACAAATGTTTTATAGCCAAAATTTTTAGTTATTGCAATATTTTTGAAAATACATTTTTTTTGCTTCATTTTATATTATACAATTCAATAATATTATATTTAATCTTGATTCTTATTGGTACAAAACTGTTATCACTAGTAACAAATAGATTTACTCTTGTTATTTTAGTAAAAATTTTTTTAGTAAATTTTTTTTATTTTTTAAAGTAAGTTTTTTATTGTTTTTAGTAAGTTCTTCTAGTAAGTTTTTTGTTTTTTTTAGTAAATTATTCAGTAGGCTTTTTATTACTTTTTAGAAAGCTTTTTTAGTAGGCTTTTTAGCAAATTGTTTAATTTTTTTAAGTTTTTTAATAAACTTTTGTTTTTTAATTAATAGTCTGCCAGTTAATTAGAGATTATTCATAGTGTAACATAATACAAATTATATATATAAAACACTATAGTATGAATGTAGCATATATATATATATATTTTTCTACTAAATTAATAATATATGTTTATTAATTGAAAGTTGTAAAGTTTATCGAGATGTATCTAACAGTAGTTAGATCATCTAAATCAGCCTAGTAAATAGTGAAATATCATTGAAAAATAATTAGCTAACTATATAAAATCTCTATATAAACAATATTTGTTTATATAAAAATTTTATATAGTCATCTAATTGTTTTTTAATAATATCTCACTATTCATTCGGCTGATTTGAATAATCTAACCACTATTAAATATGTTTTGATAAGCTCTACAACTTTCAATTAGTGAACATGTTCGTTAACTTAGTAAAAAATATATTTATATATATGCAAACTATATATATGTATAGTGATTTTGATATATAATTTGCATCATGTTAACTATAGATAATCTTTGATTAACTGGAAGACTATTAATTCTTTTAGTAAGTTTTGTTATTTTATTACATTAACATGTTTATATTATTTTTTTATTAATAGATTTTCTTTAAATATTTTTGTTTTTATTTTTTGTATTTGATTTTTTTTTGTTATTTTGCTTTCTGTTTTATTATATTATTTTTGTTTTGTTCTTGCTTTTATATTATTTTTACTCTTTCTTTATAGTTTAAAAAAATAGAGATACCAAATTAAAATCTAAAAGTAAATATTTAATTTTTTATTATAGCAAACTAATCATATAGAGGTAAGTCAGTAGAAAGGACCAAATTTTTTTAAGCAACTTTAAGCTTAAATATTTTAACAGCTATTTTAAATAAATTTAATAAAAATTTTTTTTTATTTTAATTTTATATAATTTCAAGATTAAAATAAAAAATTTTTTAGCAAATTTGATTAAATAGTTATTAAGTTATTTTAATTTAAAAATTAAAAAATTTTTACTAAAAATAATTTGTCCCTTTTCTACTGACTCACCCTATATTTGTAATTTAATTATATAATATTATTGGTTAAATTTATAATAATAAAACTTAAATATTATTTTTAGCTTTAGTTTAGTATATTTATTAAAAAAAATAAATAAATTAATTTAAATAATTAAAAATTAAATTAAAAAAAACAAATTTTTGATGAAGGTTTATTACTATTTCTTAATTTGTAGAGGTTTACAAGCAATTTGCCTGCATAATTAGATCTATTTTTTTTAATTATTTAAAATATTTAAATAAAATTTGGTATAATAATATTCAAAACAAAGATTATATTTTTAAATTATTTAAATTTATATTATAAGACAAAAAGTTTATATTACTTATAAGCTAAAAATATTAAATTTTAAAAAAAATTTTTTAATCAAAAAAATATTTACAATATTTTGGTAAATTCTTTAAATATTGGTTTTAAAAATATAGTTTCTAATACAATATTGTAGTTTATATAAAGAATAGCAACTTTATTATTGCACCTTAAATCAGTGCAGATCAGCTACAAACAAACGTGTTCGGAAGTAAACAAAAAGTAAACAAACAACTATAAACAACAAACGAACTAAAAAAGTCAGACACGTGTCAAATTAGGAAGCTATTTTTAGAACATTAAATATTGGCGTAGATAATCAATGATGAACCCCTATCTAGTACCGGATTGGAAAGTCAATTTTCTCAAAAAAGGTTGCCAAGCCATCAGATTAGGCGCTAGGAGTTGTATAGACTTTCTTAGAAGGGAATGTAAAAATGTACAAATAATTGACAAGGAAATCTCAGTTGCAGTTCAAACAATCACTGCAGAGGAAGTCTATATTATAAGGCAGCTGATTGAAAACTATCCAAAAATTACAGAGCACCAACTTAAGCTAATTAAAGAAGACAAAAGACAAACTTACGATCAGAAAAGAAAAGGCCTCTTATTGGAAGCTGAAAGTGGTTTTATTGATTATGGAATTGAGGAAATGGAAGAACAAAGAAAAGTTCAAACTGAACAAATGTCGATTGACATAGAAGTATACAAAGAAAACGTCTCCAAAGTCTCGATGGACTTAGACTCAAATATTAATCAAGACAAAGATAATGAAGTGGACCCGCCTCAAGAAGCGAACATGGACTATATAAACAA
>QKWP01002697.1:15395-53335 GCA_003550325.1 Gigaspora rosea | reverse complement strand
CATCGAATTCTAATCACTGGATCGAGAGTTATGCCCGTTTTTGTGTAATTTTTATAGGCCAACAATATATAACCCATTACTAAAACCTATAGGAGATGAAGAATTACTTAATACAATTAAACTAGCCCCACTCGGAAAAGCAACGGGCCCTTCCGGCATCACCAAAGAAGCCCTCCAACACCTACCCAAAAACACCATTGACAGACTAAAAAATATCCTCAATGATTGTTTAAGGCTAAACAAAGTTCTCCAACACTGGACCAGGGCATATATATGGCCCATAGCAAAAAAACCCACTTATAACTACAATCTGTCAGAAACTAGACCAATCACACTGATCGATCATACACGAAAAATACTTACTAAAATCATTAACAATAGGCTTACTACAATATTAATGCATAACGAAGTCTTATCACCATTTAATTTTGCAGGATTCCCACTACAATCTACTTTACAACCTATTTCCAGACTAACCCATATTATTGAAGACGCAATTACAAATAAAAAAGAACTATGGGCATTATCTCAAGACATGTCAAAAGCCTTCGACTCCGTCCACATTAAAACTTTAGAAAGAGCGCTCCTTAGAATCAAAATTCCAACACAAATCATTGAACTAATTATACATTTACTTCCAACCGGACCAACAGCGTAATAACAAGTTAAGGTTTTATCCAACCCTACGAAGTGGGAGACGGCATCGATCAAGGAGAAACATTCTCCCCACTCCTATGGAAAATATATTACAATCCACTAATCACAGTAATACACAACTAACACAAAGGCTATACTGTGACTATACTGACAAACCCACCACGTCTCATCCACACATCGGTCATGGCGTACATGGATGACTCACTCTGGATCGCCCCAAATAAAAATGCTTTAGAACGCATTATATCGACCGCCTCATCTTTCTATAAATTGAACAATATCAAGGTCAACCCACTCAAATCAGCAATGATCACGAATTCCTTGAACGACAATCCCAGTATACTGTTTGATAATACAGTCATATACGCGAACAAAAAAAATGAAACCCTCAAGTATCTAGGAGCATGGTTCTCCCTAGAAAATAACTATAAAACTATCCAGAAACTAATTATAGCAGAAATTAAAACCAATCTAAAGAAACTGCAATTCGCAAAAATAACTGAAAAACAGGCTGTCTATGTAATCAACAGCGTCATCATACCCCGATTTCAATATAGAATTCAAGCCTCCTACCTTAACCCAGCACAACTCACCTGTCTAACAAAAAGTTGTATTAACCTAATCAAATATAAAGGAAAACTGGCCCGTGGAATACCCAACACCTTCATTCTCTGCCCCGATATATATGTACTAAATAGCATGCAACAGGCACAACAATCCACACTTATTACCACTTTTAAGAAATCTAAATGATCTAGATTTCGACGCCTCTTTTTTCAAACTAAGACTTCAACAATTACAGGACTCTGCAAACACTGACTCTTCTATCTTAGAACAACCCATCCTCTTTTCTATGACACAACACAATACCCACACAGGCCGGGCAATATCTGAATGCCACAACCTTGGTGTACAGATGACAAGACCTCTATTAACTTGGCCTATCCCAACTAAAATAAAAGGAACATCCATCAACAATGTCCTTATCCACCACCCCCAAGGGAATAGATTAAGCAAAAATTGAATCTACACGCAATTACTTGCATTGAACAATTCCTGATCCATGATCATACACAATTCTTAAACTGGAAAGAATTTCATCACAATATAAGAAAAATCCCAAAGGGCAAGACCCCAAAATGGTTCTCTCAAATACAAGATATCATTAGAGACCAAACTAATCCCACACAAACTCTAGTATGCCCCAACCCCTATACATGTCAGAAATGGACTCCATCCACACATCCCTGGATCATTACAAGTCAAAGAAAGATAGCAAAAATATTCAACCCCCACAACCAACCAACCCACGCTCGACACTTCAAAATATTAAACCCCACTACATATGAAATCTCTCCATGTCCGGGATGCAAAGACAAAGACATGAAAATCAATAGAGTTCGCTGCTACATACGCGTAGACAACAAAACCTACTATAACCTCCAAGTGGACAGTAAACATCATATATACGCAAATATGCAAGAAATCAAAATTGCACTTAATAACAATAGAACCATACCCCTCACAAAAGACAAAAGCTCTGCTATCTCAAATTCAACACTGTCATGACCCTTAACTGCATTCAACAACACACCGATCCTGCTTCATGAACAATTAAAAAGACAAAACTACCAGAAACGGACAATAAACATACAAATCACTACTTCTAAAATAGACATCACGGATCTCAGCAAAAGAACTATCGCAATTGGACAAATTGACAATAACCAATCTATAGCCAGTTACAATAAGAATTGGCCCTCAAAAATGAATGCAACATGTTCCCTATTTGCATTCCTGCTAACAACCACAAAAAAATATGCGATAATTAACTTAAACACCAACTGTGCAATCCTCCACCATATAATCCAACAACTAATCCTCCTTCAATCTGGCAAACATCATAAACTAAACAACCACCTCTACTACCTTACTATAAGAATAATAGACGCCCTAAGGGCAGTGTCATTAATCACCTGATTATTTTTTATCAGAGACCTACCCCCTCCCTCTTCCTTAATATATAAATAGTCAGGTTCTTATATATAATTTTAACTTTTTTTACCCTCCTCCCCCCTAAAAAATCACCTGATTTTTGTTACTCCCCTAATGATGGACAAAAAAATCAGCACTACTCTACATAAGAAAATGAATATTACAAATTACACTAACCCATTTCCGTTAGATTTATCTCCCCAAACCTACATATATAACAGATATATAGCCAGTTCCATAGAATTACCTGTACAACGTTGCTTTGCACTAACATAAAATATATACACAAGATTATCAAACTACTTTCTTGGCATAATCAACAAAGACTAGCGCTCTGGGATACACAAATTAACAATATAGATTGGGACACAACAACACAATACCTCTCATATGACGACCGCCCAAAAGCACTTTACATGGACCTAGTACGCTCCAATTTGAAAAACTTCAAAGTGAAACTGTTAGCTGAGAAGCTACCAACCCACCTAATCCTACATTTTCGCCACCTCACCAAACACCCTAACCACTTATGTCCTCGATGCTATGCAGAATCGGAAGACATTTCACATATAATCACCTGCACCACAAATCATCATAACCCCCGCACTAAAATAAAATGTATAATAATAGAATTTGCGAACAAAATCCAACAACCACTAACACAACTCGATTAATTCATAAATAACTTTTTAGATTTACACACCAAAAAGGAACTTCCCTTTGGTATAATTACAAATACATCATGCGCTCCGTTTACTTCACTAAGACTCCAAACAAAACACACTCCTGCGATACACTACGCCATCATAGAATACATATATAAAGAATTATAGTTGCCTTCAAGACAGTCAACTCATTCATCAGGAATGCCTAATCCAACACCAATACCAATCCCTAGATTACTTCCAACAATCCCCCTCTCACCTACCTACATTAATCAAAAATTAATTAAATACATTATATCTAATATTACCTCACTACAATTCTTACTCGCAGCCTAGAGGTCTACGACCATTCTAGCAAAGAATAGGTCGAGAGTAAATCTAGCTCTTACCTTATATCCCCTAGTANTAAATACATTATATCTAATATTACCTCACTACAATTCTTACTCGCAGCCTAGAGGTCTACGACCATTCTAGCAAAGAATAGGTCGAGAGTAAATCTAGCTCTTACCTTATATCCCCTAGTATAGTATTTTTATATATGTAATTTCTATATGTATACAATTTGCTGAATTAATAAAGGATATAGAGGATAGACCTCTCTTTAAAAAAAAAAAAAAAAAAAAAAAAAAAAAAAAAAATTGAGATATTTAAAAAAAGTTTCTTGGAAGTTTCGTACATCACAGGATTACCTAATATAATGAACTAATCAAATCACAAAAATTTTAATTAACCCAGATCAGTTCGAACAAAACAAACGTGATTTTCTCAAAATCATATATAAACCAGTATCGGCCCTTTCTACTGCAAAGGCCCCATATGATCAGCCAATCACATTAAAGATTGATAATCATATTAATAAATTTTTTTTTGTTTATTTGTTTTTTTTATTTTAATACTATAAGCTTATATATTTTTTAGAAATGTTGTTATTTAGAAGAGCCTTGACTTCGTATAAAGGTATGGCCGTTTTTCGGTTTTATTTTTTTTATTTTTTTATTTTTTTTATTACAGTACTAACGTTCTTACGTTCTTTTCTTTAGAATGAACATAGTACGAATAGAACGTGCTAGAATGAACGTAGCACAGTAGATAGTTTTTTTTCTTTTTTTTATATTAATTTATTGCATTACTAACGTTTTTACGTTCTTTTCTTAGAACAGATGTAGCATAGAAAGGACATAGCACGGTTACAGTAAATTTTTTTTTGTTTTTTTATATAAGTAGTTTATTACAGTACTAACGTTCTTACATTTTTTTCTTTAGAATGGACGTAGCACAGTAGTTAGCTAGAACACTGCTAGAACAGACGACGGTAATTTTTTTTCTTATAATTGGTTAATATAGTACTAACATTATTCGTTCTTTTCTTTAGAATGAACATAGTACGATTAGAAACATGCTAAAACAGACATAACACAGTAGTTAGCTAGAACAGATGACGGTAATTTTTTTCTTTTTTTTTAAATTAGTGTATTATAGTACTAACATTCTTATATTTATTTCTTTAAAATGAACGTAGTATGATTGGATGGAACATAGCTAGAACAGACGGACATAGCACGGTCACGGTAAATTTTTTTTTAATATATACAGTACTAACTTTCTTACGTTCTTTTCTTTAGAACGAACATAGTATGAATAGACAAATAGAAAGTGCATACGTAGCACAGTAGATAGTTTTTTTATATATATTATAGTAATAACGTTTTTACGTTCTTTTCTTTAGAATGAACATAATACAAATAGAATGTGCCAGAATGAACATAGCATGGTAGATAGTTTTTTTTTAAATATAATTAGTATTAATGTTCTTCATTCTTTTCTTTAGAACGAACATAGTACGATTGGAACAGATCGTAACTAGAATAGGCATAGCACAAAAGTTAGGATACGATAGTTTTTTTTTTATATATATATACAGTACTAACGTTTCGTCTTTTTTTAGAATGAATGTAGCATGATTGTTTAGTTAGTATAGGGCATAGCAGTACATAATAGTTAGTAGTAGTTAGTAGCACGATATTAGAAATCAGGTTTTTTTGTATTTTTTTAATTTTTGTATTTTTTTTAATTTTTTTGTATATTTTTTAATTTTTTGTATTTTTTTTTATTTTTTTTGTTTTTTTTAAGTAAAAAAATTAGCAGATTTATAACAAAAATTTGTGAAAAATTGAAAGTAATATTTTTTATAAAATTTTGTAGTTTTTTTAAAAGAATAATACTTAAAATAACCAGTGGTGATCATCACTGATTACACAGACCAGATATAAATAAGATCGGTATTTTTTTTTTGCTTTTTCTGTTGTTTTGTTTGTTTCGTTTTAATTTGTACTAACGCTCTTTCTTTTTTTTCTTCAGTTAATAGTTTGATACTCTAATTCGGTACTTCTGTCTTTTCTTCGTCGTTGGTGTTATCAAGTTCAGTGCTTTTTTCTTTATTGTCGTCGTCAAATTCAGTGCTTCTTTTTTTGCTGTTGTGTCGGTGCTTCTTACCTTATCGCTGGTATTGTCAAGTTCAGAGTTTCTTCTTTGGTTCTTCTTAGTCATTGGTGTTGTTGAATTGGTGGCTCTTGTTTCGATGCTAGTGTTGTTGATTTTGGTAATAGATTTTTGTCGCTGATGTCATGACTTCGGTGGTTATTTTTTTGTCAATTTTGTTATTGAGTTTGCAGCTCTTATTTCATCACTAGAGTCTTTGAATTTGGTAATTCTTCTTTTGTCGTCAATATTATCGAATTCAGTGGTTCTTTTTTTTGTTTTGTCGATAGTGTCATTATCAACGATGTTTTAGAGATGTTCGTTACATGAGGGTTTTTGGTTAAAGTTAGCGCCTAATAGTTAGGGTTAGGGTGAACGCAAATATGTTTTTTTATTAGGATGGGTGTTTTATATTTTTTATCTTTATTTGGTTAATGTTAGTGCCTAATAGTTAGGGTTAGGGTGAGCACGAATATGTTTTTTTATTAGGATGAATGGTTATTTTTTTATCTTTTTATTTTTTTATTAAATAAAAATTATAAAAAGTAATTAAATTAAAAATTTTATTGGTCAACAATTGTCACGTGATACCAGTAATGATCATCACTAGTTATCATTAATAATATCCTTTTTAAAAATGCTACAATTATTTAATAAATTTGAGACATCTAGTACAGAGATTATATATTACACATTTCAGCAAAAATCTCTAAAATTTAAAAAGAAAATACAGTTTTGGCAATTATCTTGGCATCTAGCAGTCCAATTTGAATTAACTTTTTTTAAAATGAAGCTTTTAGTGAAGCACACCTAACAAAAAAAGTTCCTTTAATTCTAATCACTAGATTAGAAATTATTTAAGTAAATATAGTATTGTTGTTTTTAGCAAATTAGATCAAAATTGGCCAAAATCCAGTTATAACCTATATAAGAAATGTTTGGGGTCCTATTGCAGATTATTTTTACTTTTTTAATACTATGCAAATTATACTTTTAAATATTTGCACAGATTTTTGGTAAAAAAAGCTATGAAAAACTGCAAAAATCTAAATTTTAAAGATTTTTGAAATTTTTAAACAAAATTCTGTGCTTATTTAATTACTGATCCAGATAAGATCGGCAGAATTTCTATATTAGAAATTGGGGCAAAATTCCTATGATATTAACTATATGCTTCAATCTGAGATTAGTCAAAATGAAAAGTATTTTTTTATTAAGTTAACGATACATGTCGATTAATTGAAAGTTGTAGAGCTCGTCGAGGCGCATCTAACGGTGGTTAGATCATCCAAATCGGCCCAGTGGATGGCGAGATATTATTAAAAAAGATTGGCCGACTATGTAAAATTTCTATGTTGTTTATATAGAGATTTTACATAGTCGGCCAATCGTTTTTTAACAATATCTCGCCATCCACTGGGCCGATTTGGATGATCTAACCACCGTTAGATGCGCCTCGACGAGCTCTACAGCTTTCAATTAATCGACATGTATCGTTAACTTAATAAAAAAATACTTTTCATTTTGACTACGCTCAGATTGAAGCATATAATAAAAATTTATATTGTACTTATCCCCAAAATTTACTATTGTCCCAATATAGTAATTCTGCAGATCTTATCCGGATCATCAATTAATAAATTTGAAAACCACTGCAAATTATTAATATTTTTATTTTCCTGATATTATATATAAAGTTATATAAACAATTTATTATATTAATTTGAACCTCTTATCTATATATATTAGTATGTTCAGAATTATAATCTAATTATTGTAAAATTATATGTACTACAAATTATAAATTATGCAACTTTAAAATTATATAAGCTTTAGAAATATAGTTAAAAAATTTTCTAACCAACTAATAGCTATAATACAAAATATTTATAACCAAAAATTTAGTCTATAAATTTATTTTTATATATGGAAAAACTTTTTTTACATACCCACATAGTTTGTGCACTTCTATATGCATGCATATAAATAATTTATCTAAGATCTAAAATATTATTATTATTATTTCTTGTTGATTGGTTACTAATTTTTTTTCAGCTTGTTGCTTTTCAGTTTTGGTGCTATAGTTGGTATCATTGTTGTGTTATGGTATTAATATTGGTGTTATTATTAGTGCTATTACTAGTATAATGATTAGTATTGCTATTGGTGTCATTATAGGTTTATTACTAGTGTTATTGTTGTATTGCTATTGTTATATTGTTGTTATTTGTCTTTTATAGAGTGGTGTTTCTTTAGCATTTTTATTTGTATGTTTCTTTGTGTTCTTGTAAAAGGCAGTCTTGTATGTTTTTTCTATTTTTTTTTAGAGGTAATCTTGCAAGTTTTTCTTGTTTCTCTAGAGTTGTTGGCTTTGTGTTTTCTGATGTTCTTATAGAATAGTTATTTGGTATGAAAACTAGTACTAGCTTTGCATTTGGATAAGATGGGATTTTTGTTTTCATTTTTTTATTTTTATCTTTTTGTTTTTTTCTTTGTTTTTGTACATTTTTTATGTTCTTATAAAAGACGGTTTGTATGTTTTTTCTGTTTTCTAGAGGCAGTCTTGCATATTTTTTCTATTTTTTTGAAATAGTCTTGTGCTATTTCTTTTGTGTAGCTTTGTATTTCTGGTGTTCTTATGGAATGGCCTTATATATTTCTTTAGCATTCTTGTAGTACTAGCTTTGTATTTGGACATAGTAGGTTTTTTCTTTTTTTTTTTTATACTTTTTTTTTACAATATATTATCTAGTTTTTATATATTGTATTGTTATTGGTATCAGTATTGTCTTCGCTTTCTCTTGGTATTCACTATTGTATTGTTACTTAGTATTTCATTGTTGCTGCTAGTTTTGTATTGTTGAGTTTCATTGCTGTCTCTTTCATTGTTGGATTTCATTAACTTTAGTTTTTGTATACATTTTTCAGAGTTAGAGTTAAAATTAGAGATTAGCTTTAGAGTAGAGTTTATATTAAACAAGTATAAATAGGTTTAGAAGGTTAGAAGAAGATTTCATTTTAAATTATAATCTGTGACATTTATTTGATTATTTGCATTTTTTATGAAGCAATAGTTGTACTTTTTTTTTAATAAAAATTGTTATGTTATAATGATGCCATATATCGAAATATAATATAATTAGTGACATAAATATGAATTATAATAAATAAAAAATAAAAAACTTTTTTTAAAAAAATATAATAAGCATATGACAGGTTTTAATTGGTAAACATGAAGAACCATAGCCATGCAGATGTGTAAAAAACTTAAACCATTACAAGTATATAAATAATATTTTTGAACTCTAATCTAATTAAAAAATTTTGTTCCTAATTTAAAAGCTAAAATTTTACTAGAAATTTGTTTGCGTTCTAATTTTGCTTATATCAAAAATTATGTTATATACAAATTATCTATAATATATATTGTACAACTAATAGTGTGTTAGTATATAATCAATAATTGTTACTATATTTGTATCTATTACTTGAAATATAAACAAGATTCAGAGGTTGAAGATATTAAAAAAGAAATAAAAATTTTAAAAAAATTATACAAAAAGATTCAATTAACTATTGTTGTATTGTAAAATCTCAAACAAGTTGATTTTTATCACTAGTTTAAAATATTAAATACTATATATTCCTGAAAATAAGCTACTCTGAAAATAAGCTACCCTCTGATTTTTTTCAAAAATCTCAAAAAACGTATTAGCAGTTACTATATATAAAAGTCCAAATTTTACTAAATAAACCTCAAAAGTGCAATTAAGTAAACTTGTTCAGAACATCAAAATATATTTATATTAAAATTTTATGTTATTTGAACAACTTTTTATTAGTATGTTTTTTAATTTTCAAAAACTTTAACAATTTGGAAATAAGCTACTCCATGATTTTTGTGTAATTTTTGGCCCAAAAAGGTAGCTTATTTTTGGGAATATACAGTAGAAGTTTTTCTTAATTTTATAGAATTGTTTAATATAGATGCACTATATATGTGTATATATATATATACATGCATATAACTTTTTTTAACTTTTTTATTAGTTTAGTAATTTGTTTTAAATTGTGCACATCAGTTTGCTTTTATAGAAAATAAAATTTTAATATATAAAACAAATATTATTTTTAATTATGTGTATATAATTTTATTGGTTAGCTATATATATATTGAACTGTTTAGTACAAAGAGCAAACTATATAAAATGAACTCACTCTATATTGAACAAAATTTTCAAAAACATACAGTTTAGTATAAAGAGATTTAACTGTATACAAATTGCCCGAACTAGTAAAAATATATTAAAAAGAATACAGATAATAACATATAATATTCAAACTTTAACAACTTTTTCAAGTTTCAAATATGGCTAAACTTCTGTTATAATAGCAAGTTTTATATAATTAGTATAACAAAAACAAAAATTGCAGAATTCAAATATACTTCTACTACTATAGATATATCTCCAATAGCAATAATTCAATTACAAAAAAACAAGAATTAAATATAAAAATAACAATAGCAATTTATAAACTTTTTCAATTATATATGTATAATATATAAACTTTATCAAATACTACAATTTTTATCCACTTCTTCTTTCAAAACCAAAGATTAAAAATAATACTAATATATTTTTTCAAACAATATTTTGCTAAACAACCAAACCAAATAAACAATATCTATATGGATCAACTATGTAATTATCTACAACTATAACATAATAATTCTTGCTAATTTCAATTATAATAAAAAAAAACAAATCTAAACAATACTAGGATCCTATATAGATTATAACTAAATTTTAATCTAATTTGTTAAAAATGACAAATCTACTTGGAAACTAGTAACCAGAATTGAATAAACTTTTTTTATTAGATGCACCTTACTAAGAGCTTTATTTAAAAAAAAGATCATTCAAATAGAGTAGGCTATATACAATTGCAAATATAGTAAATATACTTTAAATATAAACTAACAAAAAAAAATAGCTGCATAAGTTAGATTCAGACAAACAAAATTTTAAAGATTATTTTAAATATATAGAATAAAGAAACCAAAAGGTATTGCTAATATTAATAGCAATACAAAAGAATATAAACAAAAAAATATAGTACTAAGAAGTTTAAATAGTCCTGTTTTATAGATATATCTAGAAGATATAGTTTTAGCAAAAAGTAGTATTAGAATTGAAAGATTGCCCTCTTCAACAAAACCTGAACTTATTACAAATTGGTTAGCTCTTTTTGTAGCTCTTTCTAATTATAAAAAACAGATATTTATAAATAATGCTATAGCAATTTCAAATTCAGAAACTGAAAAGCAAATAGCAAATAAATAAGTGATATAAGAAAAAGAATTTTCTAATAGTAGTAAAAATACTCAGATTAATTCAATCTAAAAAGCTTAAACTTGTTTTTAAAAATTGAAAATTATAATAGAGACAAGTAAAATGAGATGGCAGACCAAACAACCAAAAAGCCTTTTTTTACCAAAAATAATAAATTTCCAGGAGCTAAGATTCAAAGCACTCCTCTATTAAAACAATATCAGGATAGAAAAGCCTATAAGGAGCTTTATTAAGAGGACTTTTGAGCTATAAAATAGAGTTATTGGTCTTCATAAAAGCAATTCATAACTTAAGAGCCAACAAGAAAAGATCTAACCTATTTTTGATCATGTCACTAGAAGTAGCTCAAATATCTTAGTAGCGCTCAGTATATTATATCACTACAAAATAAAAACCTAACAACTCAAATAAAATATCTTTCTAATAAACTACTGGTATTAGAGAAAATCAAAAAAAACTGCATCTGTATTCAAAAGACTTCTACATGATTGCAAAACAGAAAATGAAAACACAAGATTATTTGACAGTATGCAGTACTTTGAATTTTTTATTAGCAAAATCTAGAAAGTATAGGTTCAAAAATTATTTAGATCCAGAGGACAAGAATAGCTATGCAAAAGACTTGATAGCAAAAAAACTTTTTGGAGTAGACTTTTGATTTTTTAATTCGACGAAAAAATTAAAATTTTTTAAAAAAAAATTTGACGAACGTAAAAATCAAAAATAATAAAAAATTCTTCAATTTTAATAAAAATTTCAGGGTACATGCATTTGACCTGCTGAATAAGTTTACTTAATTGATTTTAATCGATTAAATTAGTAGAATTTAGACTTTACTATGTAGCAACTATCTGCGATTAACTAAAAATCTATTTTACTTTAATATTATTGGCTATTTATACTATATATATATATATATATATATATATGACGTGATATTTGGGGACCCCACCTCCCCTAAAAAATTACGTGATTTTCTGCACTTCCCTAAGAAGTAATATTATTAAAGGTTTAATCAGATCAAGTAGAGCAGTAGATCTGGGAAACCTTTTCAAATCGGGAAACCTTTTCAAATCGGGAAACCTTTTCAAATCAGAAAAAAAGGCAACAAAGATTCTGGACCAATTTAGTTTAATCTATATACATTAAAAATTTTATTAGTAGCATATTTTCATTTCTATAAAATTTTTTTGCCTATATAACAAATGATCTCTGTATATTTAAAAAAAATAAAAAATTTTAAATAATATATCGCTATTATGGTGACCTTGTATAGTATCCCTAGTTGCCACGCCAATTTTACCACGGCAGATTCTTGATTTTGATTGTTCAATTGTTTTGATCCATAAAATATTGGCTCGCATTACATAATTGTTTATATAATTTCTGGTTGAAATTAACTTAAAATTTTCATTCTAAAGGTAGAGATTTTTGAAAAATAGGCCAAAACTATGCTGAAATTGGTCCAGGAGTAATTTTCACTTAATGGGCGGCTGTAATTTCATTAGTAAAAATGAGTAATCCCGGCTTAAATTGTTGATTGTCGTTCTTGGCCAATCAAAATCGAGAATTTGTCGCGACAAATTGGTGCGGCGGGCGGACCAAATGACAGTACTCTTCACGATTTTGAGGTTTAGAATGTACTATACCGGGAATATCTGTCTAATATATTGAAGTTTCCGGTGTTATGAACCCGCACCAGGAGTCTAGACAATTTTGCAGTAACGTGACATGCGCATGAGGAATTAACCAATCGGAGAACGTAAATTTTGATCGTCCCGGATCAGCCTCAAAACACGTGTAAAAGAAGAAAAAAGAGAAAAGAGCGAAAACCAGAAACTAGTGTTTAAATCGGCCTTGAAAACCACCTAAAAATGTCCGGAACGCGATTTTACATATACAAGTCAAACTCGTTATAGTGAAGTGGTCGGTTCCATTAATAAAAATTTTTAAAAAATTCACTATATCGAGAGTTTATTAGTAAATTCACTATATCGAGAGAATTTTATATAGACTGGCTTTGGGTCCAACTTCACTATATCGAGATTTTAATTAGTCTTCACTATATCGAGAGTTCAAAATAACGAGAGTAACTTGTAGATAGTGACTTTTTAAGGCTATACTCACGAACACTAACTCCAAACTAACTCCAAACCTTAAAAGCCAAAAAGTTTATCCGAATACGCCACACCACGTGAAAGTCACGTCACTGCAAAGTGTCTAGACTCCTGGAAGGGCCGGTGTAATGCAAGATTGACGACCTTTGCATATTAGCGTAACATCCGTGCATATCCGTGTAATATCAGCTTTCATGAAATTCCGAAAACTTTAACACGGTTAGATATTAAAGCCGTTAATGCATGCGACAATCATATAATAGTATCCTACATAAAAAAAATCATTCATATGAAAAACCACCGAGTATAGTACCCCGCCCGACCTTTCGTCTGTAGAATGGATTGTAGCCGAGTCATTTTAGTCCGCGCAGTGCGGTATATGATTGATATTTAAATATATCTACATGTTTGAGTACGAATGATAATAATTCAATAATTAGAGAAATAGAGGAATAAGTTAAAGAACGTGTAGATCAAGATTATGGTTCTTCAGAACCAGAGAAATTAATTTACTTTTAGCGATGTGTTTCAAAATTTGGAAATTAACATCGCGACACTAATGAAAGTGCATCAAAATACTAAAAAAATTACAAATAGTTCATAAAAATCATTAAGAGTAGTCCATAAAGAATCATTAAGAGTAATGTTAAATAGAATAAAAAAAGAACCTCTTGCTTATGTTAGAGAGCTTTTAAATACAGAGTCAAAGTCAATATAAATTATTGGTATAATTTGGTGTTTAAAATTTAGAATTTATAAAAAAAAAAACTTTGGACAAGAAATGAAAAAGCGTAATAAAAAAAATTCACTCCAAGGATATAAAGAGTAGAAAATATAGTCTAAAGATCGAAAGATCGGAAATTTCGAAGCTCTATAATGTTACAACCTGGCTTAAATCTAAATTAATGAATGAAATGATTTTTTCATAGTTAAATGAAGCGCCTAGAGAGTCTATTAGGTAGTACCTAATATTATATTGACGAAAAAGATAATGGCAACGATTGTATTTACACAAACAATAAAAACATCATACAATCATACGATAATTGAAACAATGATCTCACATTATGTTTGAGAAAAGCCAAAGTTTGGTTCACATGATCATTATCTTTGATCGATATTCTTTTATGTATTTGTTTGCTAATAATTTAAACCTGATTATCCTATGTAACAAGCTCGTTCATAAATTCTAAAATTGAACATAAAATCTTAAATCTTTTTTTCTTTTTACCACATAATTTATGCATTAAATCGAGTTTCTGTGGTTTATTTCGGAATTATCCAGTAATGCCGAAGGTTATTCTTTAGGCGTATTTTTGTACTACAATCTTTGTAAGTATAGCCAAATAAAGTATTAACTAGTACTAACGAATTGGGTATTCATGAAAGTATTAAAGTTAGGAGGGTAACAAATCATCTCAAACACAATGACGGAGTTCGCAGTTTATTTCCAATTTTAAAAACTGAAACTTAATTTGTTTGCATCCTCTATTGAGTCCTGATATATTTATGCATGCGAACAAAGTTTAAATCAAGTGGCGATTACAGACAAGAATAGGCGTAAATAAGCATTCTCAAGGCCGAAGCTGATAAAGAAGATATTGATCCTGTATGAAAATATTTCAAGATTATGCAGTTATTTTAAGTAATCAAGTTATTGAGTTACATAAAAAAAAAAATCAAAAAGGCCATTTAATAAAGAGCTGTACAACGGAGAATTCACGAAAAGAGTCTATAATTATATCTCGCGATTATCTAATAGTAGAGCGTAATGTGTAATATTTATTTGTCGCTAGGCAATCATTACGTAGCGACTGATTTAGGCAGATGTTGTGCCATATTATCACGTTATTCCCCATTAATGCTGCACATAGGGTTGGTAAAAAAAACATTTTTCACCATCTTTAAAACATGCGACGATTAATTAAATTTAATGTACCTAAATTATAGATATCACATGTATTAAACGGTGAAATGGGATGATTTTTTTTTTTTTTTTGCAATCCTTAATAGCACATCAAAATAACAAATGCTCCGCATCAATACTCCGTTATTTATAGTCACGTGGTAACATTATATGTAGAAATGATTTTCAGTAAATCATCCAATCAAATTTTTAATTTCAGATGATCACATCGCGTAAAACATTTGTGCTTATTAATATATATAGATGATCTTGATTTGGATAACACAAAAAAGCCCCCAGATAAAATTTAAATCCCGAGTTTAAACTCATGCATAATATTTTTTTTATCAGCCCTATGTAGAAACAAATGCTCTGTCTATAACTGACCTTTTTCCGAATTAGTCGCCACAAAGTAAAACCTTTTTATTATTTCCTTTGTTCCGTGGCTTTCAATATTCATTGCAATATGTCCTTTAAGGAAACCCAATCAATCCGCGCCGCATCAAATAAAAATCAACACGTTCATTAAAATATATACAGTGGTATATTCTGGTCACACAGAAAAAAAAATTCATGAATTCAACGATATTACGCAAATTAATTATTCTAATACATATTATCATTATTATATATCAATATAATATTTACAAACGTAAACTCCATTAGTAATAACTTCAATAATACGATTTGGCATGTTATTTATTAAGTTTATGAATATGATTACATCTAAATTTTACCATTTCTCTTGAAGTGTTATCTTTAGTACTTCACATGTTTGTGGGGTGGTCTCTGTCACTAAAATTACTTTCTGCTTTTAATTTATGTTACGTTTTCCTGTGTAACTTGGACACACTTTATGAGTTTACTTTAGTATGTATATTTATTGAATTGCCTACAATTTGCTTTTAATGAATCATTGGTTGATTAGCATCGCGAGATTTTTTATATAAAGAGGTCTTTTCTTTTTTCTAAAGTCCATTACTCATCTCACCCGATTCCGAAAATCCTAAAACACTCTTATCTCGCCTCAGTCCTAATAACCCTAATAATGTCTAGTAGATTCATTCTTTTAACCACTTCGAACTTGGATGAGACATCCATAAATCTCATCCAATGTGATCTTGGAAGATATTATATCGAATGCAATAATAGGAGATCTATCTTACAACTCCTAGATGTGAATGCTGCTTTGAAACTAGGAAATGGGAAAAGATCTCCTCCAAAGAGTTTCATACTCTTTCGAAAAAGTTTTCAGAGTTGTATTACCCAAATGGCCCTCAAAATCGAAAGGGCTCAAATTTCTCGACATGCCACAGCGGTGTGGGCCTATATTAAGGCATGCCAGCCGCATTTATATTTATATTTTCGACACATCTCTGAAGAGGCCACGGATCGATATAATTCTTCGAATCTAAAGATAATCTCTTATGATGCGAATTCATATCGATCGACCAAAGTGGTAATCCCTCGAGAAGAACCAATTATATCTGAAGAAGATTCATCGGCTGAATGCTTCGAATATTATTTGGAAGACGGTTCTTTGCAAGATGAATCTTTATTTTCGTATGATCCATCCAGGCTTGATAGCCCGGATGTGAAAGATGTGATTCAGGACCTTTATCCTGAGATATCTTAAATGACGCGCGCGATATTTATCATATGATTCCGGAATACATAAGATGAAGATTGATAAAACATTATCAGTTATGAAAATATATAATTTTTTAAATATTATATATATATATATATATATATATGCATGTAAATTAAGATAAAATAATAAAAAAGCTACGTAGCATTAATTGAATACAATATTTATGTGTAAGATGATTTTTATTGCAAAACTCTCTTTATTATGGTATTGGAATCTTTCAGCTCATGATAATAAGTTCTACGAACTTACCAGCACAAATTTTGCTTCCACATTGAGTTGTAGTTGAGATAACTGCAGAGTTAAGACTTCCTACACCATATTATATTTTAATGAGTTTAGGAAGAAAGCTTAGTGATTATACATTCCATTAATCGTAAATGTATAATCGGGTGAACTATGCTATTCTGCCACGTGATTCTGATTCATGTGACCGTATGAATAGGCATATTTTGATCTTTTTTTTTTTTTTTTAAAAAAAAACATGAAATGAGAGATTTATCAAGAAATCGATCGTCTCTGAAGCGTACAAATAGTAATTTCATAGTGAAAATAGCATAACTTTTATATAATTATGTTGGGACCCGGCAATAATAATGAATTTTTTTTTACAAAATAAATCTATAAAATTCTAAATCGGTTAATAGGTTGAGAAATATTGGTAGTGGTATTTGTTCACTTGTAACTATATTATATTTACTGATTGTCAGAATCTTTCGGCATTCCAATAACGCCCTGCCGCTTTTACTTGGTTCTTGTTGTGATTTATCCTCAATTATTGTCGCAGATCATAATGAAGTTTCTATTTAACCTTCTAAAACCCACTTATACTTGCTTAATATAAACTCTACTCTAAAACTAACCTTTAACCTTAATTCCTAACTCTAAAAAATGTGCCCAAACAATTTTATTTTTCGATGGCTTGTCAATTTTTTATATTATATATACTTCATTTTAATTTTAATCCGTCATAATTGTCATTATTCTTAATATTTTTTCAAGAAAAAGGTTATATTTACTCAATAAATAATAATAATAATAAAACGCAAATAAATAAATTTTTATATACTTCATTTCATTTACCTTTTTTTTTTTTTTTTTGTCCTGAGGAATAGTGTTATTAAATAAAATCTTATTGCAAATTTCTAAGCTTTTAAAAACCGTAACATCAACTAATTTATTGAAGGTCAAAATCATCGTTTTTATACCATAAGATACCACTTGTTAATTTCATTATGGCGTTATATACGAGTTATCAGCAACCAAGTGTGTCAACCTATTCTGTGTCAATTATATAACAATAATATAACAATAAACAATAATATAACTAAACTGAGTCACTAATATATATCAGGAAACTAATAAAGAAATTTAATTTTATCACCGAGTCACAAACCAAATTTGATCCTATAAAAAACACCAGTTTCTTAACTTGAGGCGCTAACAAAAATATAAATTTAATTCAGGAGACAAATATTTATTTAAATAGCCTAAGTGCATATTATATATTATAACCGAAATTTAAGACAGTAAAGAAATTGTTCTTCATCACTTTCACTAGATTTTTACACTCAAATTTTATGTTTTTTTTTATAAAATTTAGTTAACTTTATGACTTTGTATTATGCATATAAGTTTCTATTATTTAATATTATTAGACAATTTCAGCACAATGATTATGTCTAATTTCAAATACTATATATTATAGTTATTATGCATGTGGCATATAATGTTTTATTTTTACACGCTATATATATAAATATGTTGCAAGTAAAAACGGGATTTAAGAAGATTCGGAATTTCATAGTTAAAATAGGGTTATGATATAGGTTTAGTATTATAAATTCAACCCTAAAATTCTAATCTAACTAAAAAATTTCGAATCCATTCAAATGCTTGTTTTCATATTCACCAAAGATAACAAACAACTTGAAATAATCCAAATGATTCAAATACAAATAACTAAGTTTATCGTAATAATTTTAATAATTTTATAGTCAAGTTACTTAAAAAGGTATTCAATTAAACAATATACTATCTGCTATATACTTTTTAACTATATTTCCGTCCAATCCCGAATCCAGATACCCAATCCCAAATTTAGAAGCTCCAAGATTCAAGAAAAAGGGTTTTTCACACGATTAGAAGTTACACGAAATGCTCAAATTAATACAGTAAATGAATAACCAATCGATTTGTACCTTTTGTTTGTGCAACTTTTATTTTAATTTCCATATATGTATAAGATTTATATTTGGAATTTGGAACGAACGTTCCAAATAGTTTTATCTTATATTTATTTTTAGCCATATATTATAAAATGTATTTTGTATCTATTATATGTTTTTTGGATTTTTCCAAGTTTTTAAAGATTTGTATTAGAGTTCTGCAAATGCCCGTGCCGGCATCATACTAAGCACATACCATATCTGTGCCTATGAGAACAAAGATGCCAGGCATTATTATAGGTATAGGCACTAGTTCCAGGCACTTATTAGACATAGGAGTAGTGATTGAAACCGGGTCAGGTATTACCTGGGTTGGCCGCGGATATTTGGATCCGGTTGTAATTACAGTTACCCGGGTATTATTCTTGTGTTTTTACCGGATATTACCTGCCCAGCCGGGTAGTACACAGGTAAGATATTCAAGACGCGATCACATGCATTTATTCAGTTCTATGGTTAATTGTATTAAACGATTCATTTAGTGCTATATAATATATCGATATATTTTTCTAATATCTACAATATTATAAATTTATAGAACAATTAGGTACATAAATTTATTAACTAATAAGTATACATTCCGGCTAACTGGTTTGTAATTTTAAATTTTTTTTTTTTTTACTCCAATTAAATTTTCTATCTTTCAATATTCTGTAAAGATAATTTTTTTAAATGAAATTTACTGGTTTTCTTTATAATATCTCGTTATATAAATTTAGATTGTTTTGTTTCTATTACTACTAATTGTTTTTTTTTAATAATATTATAAATATTAAATAGCACTTTGGGTACATAATTTTTTTTAATTGTCTTTGTTTGTTTTTATTTTTGTCTTATTTTACTAATTTTTTTCTTTTTAAATTTTGTCAAATATGAATTAGCACTAAGTAGATATTAAATACTGTAGTACTTTAGATATATAGTTTTTTTTAGTTATTTTTTTTGTCTTTATCTTGTTTACTAATTTTTTTTTTAAACTTTGCTAAATGTAAATTGGTACTAAACAAACATTAAGTAGCACTTCAGGTTGTGATTTATTCTTTTTTAGTTGTTTTTTGTTTTATTTTATTTTACTTCTCTTTTCTTTTTAGAGTTTATTAGATATAAATTAGTAAGCAAATATTAAAAGTATACTTTTTTTTTGCTTTTAGTTGTTTTGCATTTGTCTTGTCTACTAACTTTTTTTTTTTTTTTAGATTTTGCTAAATATTAATAAGGGGCATGCCATTTATTATGTAATTTTTACCATGGATACACGGTCAAAGGTAGTGATCATGTCTATATATTATATTAATTAATCAGAATTAAATAAAATGATCACACCATACATGGGTAGAGGTGGCTACTAAGTAAAAAATATTATGTAATAAATGGCATGCCCCTAAGTAAATATTAAATAAAATTTCAAATATTTTATTTCTTTTTTAATTCTTTTTTTTTGTTAGCTGTTTTATTAGTTTTCTCTTTTCTTTTGGCTTCTTTGGGCATAAATCAATACCAAGTAATATTAAAAAAACTTTTAAGTAGTGGTATATATTTTGGTTATCCAAAGTCTTTTTTTGGTCTTGCCCTAGGAATGGCAAATGTTTTAAAACAAGGTGTTTTAAAACATGTTTTAAATGTTTTAAAACATTTGGATTTTTAAATCAAAAACAATAAAAAACAATCTTTATTTATAAACCAATCATGATATAGAATTTAATCATATGATCTATATATAGCATAATTAAAATAACTACAATTAGATCTTTCTAAAATGTGCTCTTTATAAGTGCATAATTTCTTCAAATACATGCTCAAATTCTGGCCCAAATATATTTATGATCTTATAATTACTGTATACTTTTTTTATTATTTACTAAAGTTTGTTGGTAAAATACAGTCTAAATACATCCACTTAGAAAGGTTTAACTATATCTGATATTTAATAAAAAACATAAAAAATGGTTTAAAACATGTTTTAAAATACAAAAACATGTTTTTTGCTATCCCTATCTTGCTTATATCCAAAATATTCAAAAATTCTTAAGATTGTTCAAAGCTTGTCCAAGCTTTAATAATTAATAAATTTATTTAAAAAATATATAATTATATATTTTTGAAGTTTTTTAGACATCTCTGGCCAGAGATATATAGCTTATATATTTCTGGCCTTTTAGCCAATCAAAAAACAAAAAATTATATAATTAAAACTTTATGTGCTAATCCAATTGTTAATACAAAATTGAATAATTATACTCTGTATTGCCAGATAATTAATTATTTATTTTTTTTTTACTAATTTTTTTATTTTTATTTTTTATTTGGTTTGTTTTTTTGTTATTGGTATTGTTATTAGTGCTAATTGGTATTTTTATTAGTACTATAGTTGGTGTTGCTATTGGTATTATTATTTAGTATTATTATTGGTTAGATTTTCTTACAGGCTTATGTTTCTTAAGTGTTTTTTGTAAAAGGCTTTCCTGTGATCTTGTGAAATAGTTTGCATTTTGCTAGTATTGTTATAGAAGGATCTTTTATATGATCTTGCATATGCTTTTATGCATGGTCTTATATTTTTTTGTGTTTATTATATAGGTCTTTTATTTGTTGTACAGGTCTTTTATTTATCATATGGGTCTTTTGTGTGGTCTTGTGCAGTATTG
Source organism: Gigaspora rosea (assembly GCA_003550325.1). Taxonomy (NCBI): domain Eukaryota; kingdom Fungi; phylum Glomeromycota; class Glomeromycetes; order Diversisporales; family Gigasporaceae; genus Gigaspora; species Gigaspora rosea. The sequence goes on along the minus strand of QKWP01002697.1, from coordinate 31,636 downwards.
TATGTTTTGGCTATTCAAAGCCTTTTGTAATCTTGTTCATGTTCAAAATAGTTCATACATCACCAAAATTTGCATAGGGATTACTATCAATTTTTATCAGTTATTGGATAGTAATCGATTTAATTCCCCCAACGAGGACTATCGATTAAGATAGTAATCGATAATAATCGGTAATAATCGATAGATATTAGATTAAAAATCATGAATAACAATACTATTATACTATATACTTATTTTTAAATATTTTACAGATTTTCACATGTTTTTGCATGTTTTTACATGGTTTCGCGATTTAATATAAAATTTTATATTTTTTATTTATTTTTATTTATTATTATTATACATTATATTTTAATTAAATATATATTTTTAAAAAATAAAAACAAAAAAAAAACTAAACCTGAAAAAAATAATAAAAAAAACAAAAACAAAAAAAATAGTAATACTTTCGCACTTTGTTGCATAATGCTAACTTTATATACTTATTTTTTTCATCCTGCAGTTAGCTATTATTTCTTTTTTCTTTGTTTTAACTATATATATTCGCTTATATTTGCTACTTCCTAAAATAAAAAAAATATCAAAAAAAAATAAACCCAAAAAAAACGAAAATGAAAAAATAGTAATATTTTAAACTACTTTCATACTTCGTCGCATAATACTAGCTCTATATACTTATTTTACTTACTCTGTAGTTAGCTATTATTTCTTTTTTTCTTTGTTTAACTATCATATTCGTTTATATTCACTAATATTCGCTCATATCCGCAACTTCCTAATAAGTAAAAAAACAAACAAAAAACAAAAAACAAAACTGAAAAAATAACGAAAAATAGATTTAGCCCGCAGATAAGTATTTAGGTTTACTTAGATATATGTCTGAGTTTTTATTCTTAGCATTAGATTTAAAAAAATAAAATTTTTTTCAGTACTGTAAAAGTTTCTATTAAATTAAAAAAGATAAAAGCAAGGTCTTACCTTAATATTTAAAAAAGAAAATAACAAAAAAAACAAAAACAAAAAAAAATAACCAATTATATTTGCTTATATTTGCTCATATTCAACTATATTTGCTCATATTCATAACTTCCTGCAAAGTGCCAGAGATGTTAGAATTGGTGGTCTTGTAAAGTACCAAAAAAGTCAAATTGTTTTTTTTGCAAAGTTCTGAAAGAAGTAAGGGATAAATAAAATAAAATAAAATTAAAAAAAAAGTAAACAAAAAAAAACAAACAAAAAACAAAAATATAAACAAACTAAATAAAAAAATAAATGAAGCCCCAAATCTCTATTTCCCTAAAGTAAGAGTTTTTGATCTTGCAATTCAGAAATCATTGAAGGTTTTCGCAAAGTGCCAGAATAAAATAAATTAATAAAAATAAACCAAAAAAAACAAAACCAAAAAACATAAAACGAAGAATAAATAAAACAAAACCTTGCAAAAACTTGCAAAAACTTGTGTTTTGAAATTTAGAAATTGCTATAAAAATTAGTTGTAAATTCTTGCAAAGTGTCGAAAGGCTGAGTTGGCTTGTACAAAGTGTTGAAAAGTCATTGGATCTCTTACAAAGTGCTAGTGGTAAAGTATAAAAATAAAATAAAAAATTAAAAAATTAAAAAAATAAAAAAAAAAAATGAACGAAACTAAAAAAAATGAAACCAAACCAAAAAAACAAAAAGAAAACGAAAAAACAATATAAAATTGATAGAAGATCTAAATTATAAACAAAAAAAAATAAACAAGATCTAATTTGTCTTGTAGTACAATCATCAAAAATCATCAAAACATTTCGAAAGAATTCAAAATACTGTATTAAAAGAAAAAAGAAAAGAAGAGTGAGAAAGGGAAAGAGGAGTAAAAGGGAGAGAGAAGTAAAAAGGAGAGAGAAATAAAAGAGGAGAAAAATAAAAAGGTAAGAGAAATAAAAGGGAGAGAGAAGTAAAAATCACTCAAAACGGCTTTTTTTTTAAGTTTTTTTACACATTTTGTGGAATATATATTTATGATCTATGGTAGCTTACAAATTAAATGGGCTTAAGAAATTTTGAACTTTGTTTTTTTTTTTTTTTACCCAGTGATTCAGGTTGAAATTTTCGTGACGGGTATGTAATTGTTAAAGATCCATTAATCATTATAGTATCATTATATGGTGGGAAGTCAATAGAAATGGAACAAATTTATCTAATAAATTTGTCCTATTTCTATTGACTTCACCCCATATATCATTTCAAATAATTACAATTATAATCAATTTATAGATATATAATGATTATAATATAGAAAATGATATATATCAATTATAGATATATATCAATTTTTAGCCAGTTAATCAATATATATTGTTATTTTTTAATTGATATAAAATGATTAACTGTTATATATCGATTAATTTCTATATATAAAAGTTGCTGATGTAGCTTGTTCAAACTTTAATAATTAATAAATTTGTTTAAAAATATATAATTAAATATTTTGTTAGATGTTAATATATTTTTGTTAAAATTAGAATAGGTTATTTTAATAAAATTTTAAGTAAGAATTTTAATTTTGGAGGAACTCTTCCTGTAGATCTCTATTACCAAAACTGTAACAATCTTCATTACAATAGAGGTTTTACGATATTTTTAATAAAATCGTATGTTTGATTGGCCTTTGACCAAAATTAGCCGCTTAGATGCTTTTACTTTATACAAATACAGTCTATATTTATTGTAGTTAATAAATATTTAGTTGTTATAACTTCTGATTACAAGAATGTTTTTTATATTTATGCACAAAGCTATTCTATTCTATTCTAATTTGTCTGCTCTATCTTTTCTTATATATACTATTATGACCACATAATTATCTAACAATTACTATATGTTTTACTTGCATAATTTGTGACTACATAATTACCTGTACTGTTCTATCATATAACAATATGTTACCTAGTATGACTAATGCTATTGTATTACGATACCTCTCTATTATATGAGTTCGAATTCAACCGAACTTTTGATATAGCTTTCGATCCAATCACGTTTATGTGTAACATTGTAGCCATTGCATGATCACGTTTTGTGGCTTTTACTTCTGTGCTACTTACACTATTACACTCTCCTCCACATAAATGCAAAGCTTCTTTTTCGAAATCACTAATAGCGTCTTTACAATTTTTAAGGTTTGATAATGGTTCCCATGTTGCATCATATAAGAGGTACCCTTTTCACTTTACTAAATGCTGGACCTGCTATAGTGCGCGACACTTAAAGACTACACAAACTTTAAAAGCTAATAACTTATGATCTAAAAAAGATATTTTAAAAAGGAAGCCACTATTTTATAGCTAAATCAATTTATTACAACTTAACGGCCTTATTTTTTAAAAAGTTATAATAACTTTTCAAAATATATAGCTTTAAAAACATAGTATTTTTATATGATACGTAAAATTTAACCAAAAATGGGACAAGTCACATGTTTTGGCTTCTCGTTATTAGCTAATTTTAAAATTATTTTTAAAATTATTTTTAAAATATTTTTTATTAATTAATTTTTGACCAATCAGAATACAAGAAATCAAAAAAATATCAAATTTCAATATGAAATTTTTGAAAATAGGACAAATCACGAAAAAGTAGTCTTTAAGTGTCCTGCACTATAGTAGTATCTTTTTTTGTCCAGTATTGTTTCTACCTCATATTCTTCTTTAATTGCTGGCACAATCACCATGGGCGGTAGTGGTGATAACTGTCTTCCTTCAAAGTCGTTGTTATGATATTTTTTTAGTAGGAATACGTGAAAAACTGGGTGAACCTTCATTGTATTCAGCAACTTTAGTTGGTACGCAGTAGGTGCTATTACTTTAATAATTTCGAAGGGTCCAACGAATTTAGGTGCAAGCTTCTGCAAAGGGTGTTTGGAACTTTCAGAGTTATAATATTTGTTGTATTTAACATTACTAGTACTATTTCTCCAATAGAGTATTCAACAAATCTTCTTTTCTTATTTGCATATGTTGCTTGTTTTTCTTGGGCGCTAGCTAAATAATCTTTTGCTATTTTCATCATAGTCATCCAATATTGAAATAATTCTTTAGCAGCTTTAACTTTCGTTGGTTTTATATTTCCAACCAACATACTGCTAGGTATAGTGGAGTGTCGTCCTTTATCCAACTGAAATGGCGTAAAGCCTGTAGATGCTTGTTGGGTATTATTATAAGCAAATTCGGCTATAACAAGAAGTTGTTCCCAATTGTCTTGCTTATAATGGACGTATGCCCGTAAAACTTCTTCCAGTATTCTGTTGGTTCTTTCAGTTTGACCATCTGTTTGTGGGTGTGCTGCTATCGACATTTTTAATTCAGTTCCTAACAATTTAAAAATTTCTTTCCAAAAACTACTTGTAAATTTTGGGTCTCGATCTGAGACAATATTCTTTGGTAAGCCGTGGTGCTTAAATATTTCTTGGAAAAATATTTGTGCAATCTCTACTGCTGATGCGATGGTCCTGATAGATAGAAATCTAGCTCTTTTACTTAATTTGTTTACCATTACTAATATCGAGTCATTCACTTTTTTTGTACTTGGTAGGTGAGTAATAAAATCCATAGATATCGTTTCCCAGGGTCGAGTTGGAATATCTAATAGTTGTAATAAACCTGCGGGAACCTGTGTAGAACCTTTATTTCTTTGGCAACTATCGCAAGTTTGTAGTACTTTTTTACGTTTTTGCTCATGCCTTTTCAATAATAGTTTCTACTCAGTGCTTCGTAAGTTTTCTCTACGCCAAAGTGTCCATTGGTATCATGATGTTCATTTGATTCTTGATTTTTTTATTAGACATAATCACGGAATGTCAGGGTCTTCTAAAAAAAATAACAATTCACGTTGTAACTCGTATTGGCATAACGATTTTCCTAATCATTTAGCTTCAGTCCTGTAGGATTTTCAAGTGCTTCGATTATTCTTAATAGGTAAGTATCTGTTTTGTATTTTTCTTTAATTTGTTCATATACATCAGCAAAATAAATATGCGAAATTTTTCGAAAGAAATTGCATGCCAAAATTTTTCGAAAAAATTGCGATCGATGCGAAATCTTTCGAAAGAACCACAATCTTTCGAAAGATTTCGGTATATATTTTTTTCGAAATATTTCGGAACAAATTGCGAAATAATGCAAAATAATGCAAAATATATTGCGCAATATTGCGAAATAGACCAAATAAAACAATGCAAACCCCTATCTAATTATCTCATTTCGGGGTCGCAAGAGGTAATATTTTGCATATTATCGCATAAATCTGCAGCTTTTCACAATATTTCGCATATTTTCAAAAATTTTTAAAATTTTCGCATTATTAAATTTATATTTTTATTATTATTATTTTTTTATTTATTATTATTATATATTATTCATATTACATTATATATTATATTTTAATTATTATACATTTTTTACATTATTATTTTTACATTATTACATATTATTTTAACTATTTTCTGCACTTCTTCGCATCTAATTCTATTACTATATACAAAAAACTAGCCCTACACACTTATTTTCGCCCACCCCAAAGTTAGCTATTATCTTCGCTTCTTTGTTTTCTATTGTCTTCGCTTTTTTGTTTTCTATTGTCTTTGCTTTGGCTATTTTTTTTGGTTTGGTTATACCTTCGTTTTGCTCTTTTTTTCTAAATACCTTCTAAAAATAGTAAAAGAAGTGAAAAAATAAAAAAAAAACCATTTCTCAAAAGTGTTGGTGTTCTTGCAAATTGTCAGAGAAATTTTGTAAAGTGCCAAAAAAGTCGCAAAGTTTCAAAAAAGTCAGAAATAAATAAAAATAATTAAAAATTAAAAAAATATGTAAAAAAAAACAAACGAAAAAAACAAAAAATGAAAGCAAACTAATAAAAAAAATAAACAAAGCCCCAAATTTTCATTCCTCTAAAATAAGAGTTCACGTTCTTGCAAATTCAGAAATTTGAAAGCCGTGTTAATGTTCTTGCAAAATGCTAAAAAAGTCGCAAAGTGCCGAAAAAGTTTGGGTAGGTTTTCTTGCAAAGTGCTAGGAAGGAAGGGTTCTGTTCTCTCAAAATATCAAAATAAAATAAATTAATAAAAAAATAAAACAAAAAAAAACAAAAACAAAAAACATGAAACGAAAAAATAAAAAAGCAAAACCTTGCAAAAACTTGCAAAAAACTTGCAAAACTTGCAAAAACTTGCAAAAACTTGCGCCCATTTCTCTAAAGTAGCGTTCCTGGAAATTTAGAAATTGCTAGATAAAATCTGTTGTGTGTTTTGCTAAGTTTCAGAAGTCTGAGTAGACATGCACTAAGTTCTGAAAAGTTGTAGGTTTTCTTGCAAAGGGCTAGTATTTTTGTAAAATACGAAAAAAATTAAAAATAAATTAAAAAAAAAACAAAAACAAAAACAAAACGAAAGCAAAAAAAAGCGAAAACAAGCAAAAGTAAAAAAAACAAACCGAAATAAAAAAACAATATGAATAGATCTAATTAATAAACAAAAGATCTAATCTGATCTTGTAATACAGATATGCAGATTAATTTAGATATATTCGAAGTATATCGAAAATATAGTCCAATGCGTCCTTGGTATGCCCAGGTTACATATCTACTGATCCAGCCAGTCACAGCCAGTCTGCTCAAAAAATATTTCGAATTTACTTTCGAAAATATTTTCAAAATATTTCGAAACCTGCAATATTTCGAAATACATTGCGAAATATTTCGAAATATATTGCATATGCAAAATCTTTCGAAAGATTTTGCATGTTCGCAAAATCTTTCGAAAGATTGCACTACTATAAATTTGCTGATGTATATTATGATCCAATTTTAACAATATCAATACATTTGCCTTTGGTATTCTCAAGAGGGCATCTGCCACCATATTTGTTTTCCCTGAATGATACTTAATTGTAAAATTATATGCTTGCAAGATTTCTAACCACCTTGTTTGTCTTCGTGACAATTTAGCATGTGTTTGCAAGTATTCCAGTGATGCATGGTCGGTTATTACACAAAATGGTTGATCTTCCATGTATACATGCCAGATTTTTAGTACATGTATAATAGCTAATAATTCTTTTTCGTATATAGGGTAATTTAATTCAGCTGGGGTTAATTTCTTTGATTCAAATGCTATGGGTTGTTCACCCATCCCTTGGTCTTGGGATAACACAGCGCTGATTGCTATATCAGACGTGTCAGTCGTTACTACAAATGAATTCTCCGGATTCGGTATTATTAACAAAGGTAGTAAGATTAACTTTTCTTTAAGCTCCTCAAACATCTTATTTTGCATTGCTTTCTATTCGAATTCTTGATCTTTTTTTAAAAGTTTTGTTAAAGGTGCTGTAATCTCAAAGAAATTTGCAACAAACTTCCAGTAGTAACTTGCAAGTCCCAAGAATAACCTTACTTTATTTACGTTAGTAAGTGTTGGCCATTTTTTATTGCTTTCATCTGATATAACATGGCCTAAGTATTCAATTTCTTGACTAGTTTCTCAAACAATTTATGTTCTTATAATATCTCAAAAACTTGTTTAACGTGTTCATAGTGTTGTTCTTTCATCTTGCTATAGACTAAAACACTTTTATCTAATAGATCCTTAAATATATCGTTCATTAATTTCATAAAAAACGCGAACGCATTCGTTAGGCCAAATGGCATAACCAAAAATTCGAAATGTCCGTATCTAGTTCAGAAAGCTGCCTTTTGGACATCTTCTTCCTTAATCCTTATTTGGTAGTATCCGGAATATAAGTTAATTTTATAAAGTACTTTGCTTTATGCAATTGATCCATCAACTCGTCGATACGCGGTAATGGATATTGGTTTTTTATTATAATTTTGTTCAATGCTCTATAATCAACACACATTTTTAAAGATCTATCTTTCTTTGCAACAAATAATACAGATGCACTATAAGGTGAAACGCTTGGTCTAATGATACCCTTTTGTAAGAACTTTTTAATTTAATCTTTTAGTTCTTTTAACTCTGGCAATGACAAATGATATATTGGTCCATATGGGTTGTTTATTGCCTTTGATTGGAATTTCTGATCAACGTTTTTTGTAGAAGGTTGTTCGTCTGGTAATTTTTTTGGAAACAAATCACGATATTGTGTTATGAGCAGTATTGGGCTCACTCATAAGTCCAGTAAAATTAAACTGGAACTGGACTTATAAATAGTCCACTAGACTTATAAGTCCAGTAGTCCAGTTTATAAGTCCAGTAAAGTGGACTTTTGGTCCAGAGCCCAACACTGGTTACGAGGCCTTCTAGAAAATCAGATATTTGTAAGATTGCTTCATTGATAGTTTCTACTAATTGCCTGTGCCCACAATTGTGAAAAGCTCTGTATTATGTTTTGCATCTCGTGCGAATTGTTGCTTTGTTACTAATATTAACTGGCATTTGCTAGCACTTATGTTCTTATTGGCCTTAATTTTAAAAGTATATTGTTCTTTTTTAATTTTTATAAAATTATTTTTCCAATTTATATGTGGATTAACATCATATAACCACGGTTGCCCAAAATTAGGTCATATTTCTGCAATGATAGGACTTCGATACTTTTTCAGTACTTTTTGTAGCCTTGTATTTCCATTGAAATATTAACTACTTTTCCTTTTGACATACATTGTGACCCATCGGCTAGTTTGATAGTTGTAGGTTCTTCTTTTAGTCATTATTCCTTCCTTAGTGTTCCTTACAAACTTCTCGTTTATATCGTGTTCTTTAAAGTTGTTACTAGCTTTGACATTTCTTTGTTCCGTTGGTCTGTAAGTAAAAGTATGATGCTTGCCAATTTTAGAGGCNAGTCATTATTTCTTCCTTAGTGTTCCTTACAAACTTCTCGTTTATAAAGTCTTTGGATGCGCTAGGGTCTATCAATATTAACGCTCTTCGGCCTTGCACTTTTTCTTCAACTTTTAGTAGACTTTCCTAATATGGTCTTTTGGTAGTATTAATGCTTTTATTATTATTTATCTTGATTTGTTCTACTTGGTTAATTTTGTTATTCTTTTGTTCTTTGTTTTAGCTTTTGCCACAGACAAAGCATTGTCCATTCTTCTTGTAAATTTGTTTTTGTTTGTTTGCTAACGATTTTTTTTATTACTTTTTATAGGTTCTGCCTTGGTTTTACTTTTGCTTTCTACGCTATATAATTCTGTTAATATAATGTCGTGCTCTTTAAAGTTGTTACTAGCTTTGATATTTCTTTGTTCCATTGGTCTGTAAGTAAAGGTATAATGCTTGCCAATTTTAGAGGCTCTATACATTGCTGCATCATAACTTGTTGCACACTTAACGGCTTCATCTAGAGTTTCAGGTGCTCAATAGTTTACTTCAGCTTTCGTAGCGTCTTTTAACCCTTCTATAAAATAGGGTACTTTATTAGCTTCATATATTTCTTCTACTTAAACTATCATATTTTTGAATCTTGATGCATACTCTTGTACTAATGTTGTTTGTTTAATATCTCTTAGGTTATGACGAAGGAGTTGTTGATGATTAGGCGGTTAAAAGGCTGCCTTGATCACTTTTTTAAATGACATCCAGTCATCAAACGATTTGTCTTCTTGGCTTATTTGCATATGATTCAAAATACCACTGTAATGCCGTATCTTTCAATTCCATAATTATATATAATAACCTTTCTTCTTCACGATTTTCTTAGCCTTGAAGAGAAGTTCTACCTGTAATAACCAAGTTATCACATTTTCCTTTTCTCTACTACGGAAAATTGGCAATTGTATGTTAAGGCCTTTCGAAGGTTCTATATCCTTATTAGGTTCTGTAAGGGGAGCGCCAGAAATCACCTGATTAGGGTTTCACTAAGTAGCTGACCCCCTACCCCCTACCTGATAATTTTTCTAAGCATTTGATTAGTTAAAATTTAATAATATATATATATATTAAAAATTGGATAACTTTTGATCTACCAGTCTGTTTTGGATGATTCAACTACCAAAATGTTCGTCTCAGTAAGACGATTCTAACAAGCTCAAAATCATCAAAATTCAATTACAGGATCCCAAGATCGTTCAACTTTTGTGTAATTTTAATAGTAATTTTTAAAATTACTAAGTAAATTTATTTTATATTCAGACTTTTTAGTCAAGTCTGAGTCTGTTCTGGGTCTGGTCCGAAGTCTGCAGACTGGTCTGAGCCCGAATATATTTATATGTATTTTTTGGTGCTGAACAAGTTTACTTAGTGCATTTTGTTAGAATAAATTAGTAAAATTTTATGAATCATAAGATTTTATAGAATTTTATTAATAAAATTCTATAAAATCTTATAATTCACAAATTTTTATTAATTAATTCTAACAAAATGCACTAAGTAAACTTGTTCAGCACCTAAAAATACATTAAATCGGCAGGGTTGTTTTTATTTTACTTGAAATTTGGAGAAAAGATGCATAATTTTGGATTTTTGATCAAAAAAGTCAAATTTAAGCATCTTTTCTCCAAATTTCAAGTAAAATAAAAACAACCCTGCCGATTTAATGTATTTTTAGGTGCTGAACAAGTTTACTTAGTGCATTAAGTTAGAATTAATTAGTAAAATTTTGTGAATCATAAGATTTTATAGAATTTTATTAATAAAATTCTATAAAATCTTATAATTCACAAATTTTTATTAATTAATTCTAACAAAATGCACTAAGTAAACTTGTTCAGCACCTAAAAATACATTAAATCGGCAGGGTTGTTTTTATTTTACTTGAAATTTGGAGAAAAGATGCATAATTTTGGATTTTTGATCAAAAAAGTCAAATTTAAGCATCTTTTCTCCAAATTTCAAGTAAAATAAAAACAACCCTGCCGATTTAATGCATTTTTAGGTGCTGAACAAGTTTACTTAGTGCATTTTGTTAGAATTAATTAGTAAAATTTTATGAATCATAAGATTTTATAGAATTTTATTAATAAAATTCTATAAAATCTTATAATTCGCAAATTTTTATTAATTAATTCTAACAAAATGCACTAAGTAAACTTGTTCAGCACCTAAAAATACATTAAATCGGCTGGGTTGTTTTTATTTTACTTGAAATTTGGAGAAAAGATGCTTAAATTTGACTTTTTTGATCAAAAATCCAAAATTATGCATCTTTTCTCCAAATTTCAAGTAAAATAAAAACAAACCAGCCATTTTAATACATTTTTAGGTGCTGAACAAGTTTACTTAGTGCATTTTGTTAGAATTAATTAATAAAAATTTGCGAATTATAAGATTTTATAGAATTTTATTAATAAAATTCTATAAAATTTTATGATTCATAAAATTTTACTAATTTATTCCAACAAAATGCACTAAGTAAACTTGTTCAGTGTCAAAAAATACATATAATTATATTTGGACTCAGACCAGTCTGCAGATTTCGGACCAGACCTGGACCGGACTCATAGTTGAGTCTAGTCTGAAGTTGAAATTAGTAAAATTTAGAGTCTGAGTCTGGTCTGATCCCGGACCGGACCAGACCCGGACTGGACCTAGGAGCACTAGTTTCAATGAGACAAATCAAATGGTACCAAAATAATCAGATTCTGATCAATATGGCATGTGGTATTCATCATAGAACTTAGGTGCACCAAATTAGATATATCTAATTATTAATTGTTTATAGAATACAAATCTTTGTTGATCTTAGGATCCTGTAATTAGAATTTAGTGATTTTAAGCTTGTTAGAATCGGCTCACTAAGGCAAACATTTTGGTAGTTAAATCATCAAAAATGAACTGGTGGATCAAAAGTTATTCAATATTAAATATTATATATCAGATATATAATAATATATAAATATATATTTATATTATATATATTATATATATTATATTATATATAGGACCTGATAATTGCTCTACCCCCCACCTACTTAAAAAAGTAGGTGATAAATGGCTCTCCCCTAAGCAAGGTTTTACTTGTTCTTGCGGCATTACTTGCTGTTTGTTTCTCTGCTATTCCTGCCAATCTTTGGTTTATATGGTCTTGATTAACCAAAAACTGCTGATAAAATTTGTAGGTACTTCTCCCGATTTCTGTGTCTTCTTAGTTTTATCAGTCTCTTGGCTCATTGTTATGATCGTTTTTGTGGTAGTCTTTAATTACTACAATTATTACTTGTATACCTGCTGCTACCAAATGTAACAATCTTCATTACAATAGAGGTTTCATAATATTTTTAATAAAAATCATATGTCTGATTGGCCTTTCGACCAATATCGGCCACTTAGATGCTTTTACTTTATGCTAATGCAGTTTATATTTATTGTGGTTAATAAATATTTAGTCGTTATGATTTCTGATTACAAGAATGTTTTTATATTTGTGCACGAGGCTATTCTATTCTAATTCATCTGCTCTATCTTTCCTTATATATACTATTATGACCATATAATTATCTAACAATTACTACATGTTTTATTTGCATAATTTGTGACTACATAATTACCTGTACTGTTCTATCGTATAATGATATGTTACCTAGTATGACTAATGCTATATCGTATTATGATACCTCTCTATTATATGATTTCAAATTCAACTGAACTTCTGATATAGCTTCTGATCCGATCATCTTTATGTGTGACAGAACCGGGAAATTTTTATTATAAGTTCCCGCTATAAAAAAGTCAAATTATATTCTTTGCAAATTAGGGGTTGTTTATAATTAAGCGAATCAGTTTTGCAGGCACCTTTAAAAAATTAATAGTAATACAAATTATATTGGTAAAGCACTTTGAGGTACCAAATAGTCTAACCTAAAAAAAAAAATTGTGATTACGTTTTCTAAAAAAAAAAAAAACCGTAAACATAATTATGGTTACGGTTTTTTAAAAAAAACCCCCACGATTACGTTCTCTAAAAAAATAAAAAAAAACAAAAAACCATGATACGTTTTTAAAAAAAATCAAAAAAAAATTTGAAAATAAAATAAAATTTATAATAAAGTGAATCATATTATGACTAGTACCTTTTATATAACCTATATACGCAAATCTATTTATAAGGGTAACTAATTTTGTTGTGAATTATATAAAGCTGAGGACTTAATACAACTTTATAATAATTCAAATCTATAATAGTTCGATCACATTTTTTAAATTTATAATAGTGTTCAAATATAGTCATAGCGGGGACCTATAATAAAGATTTCCTGATCCTCATGTGACATCGTAGCTATTACACGACCACGTTTTGTAGCTTTTACTTCTGTGCTACTTACACTATTACAAAAACTGGAACAAAAGAAAAAATTTTACCGCGACAATACCTTGAAAATTTACTAAGTAAGGGGAGCGCCATTTATCACCTGATTTTTTAGGTAGGTGGGGGGTAGAGCAATTATCAGGTCCTATATATAATATAATATATATAATATATATAATATAAATATATATTTATATATTATTATATATCTGATATATAATATCTAATATTGAATAACTTTTGATCCACCAGTCCATTTTTGATGATTTAACTACTAAAATGTTTGCCTTAGTGAGCCGATTCTAACAAGCCTAAAATCACTAAATTCTAATCACAGGATCCTAAGATCAACAAAAATTTGTATTCTATAAACAATTAATAATTAGATATATCTAATTTGGTGCACCTAATTTCTATCATGAATACCACGTGCCATATCGATCAGAATCCGATTATTTTGGTACCATTTGATTTGTCTCATTGAAACTAGTGCTCCTAGGTCCAGTCCGGGTCTGGTCCAGTCCGGGATCAGACCAGACTCAGACTCTAAATTTTACTAATTTCAGACTTCAGACTAGACTCAACTATGAGTCCGGTCCGGGTCTGGTCCGAAATCTGCAGACTGGTCTAAGTCTAAATATAATTATATGTATTTTTTGACACTGAACAAGTTTACTTAGTGCATTTTGTTAGAATAAATTAGTAAAATTTTATGAATCATAAGATTTTATAGAATTTTATTAATAAAATTCTATAAAATCTTATAATTCATAAAATTTTACTAATTAATTCTAACAAAATGCACTAAGTAAACTTGTTCAGCACCTAAAAATACATTAAATCGGCAGGGTTGTTTTTATTTTACTTGAAATTTGGAGAAAAGATGCTTAATTTTGACTTTTTTGATCAAAAATCCAAAATTATGCATCTTTTCTCCAAATTTCAAGTAAAATAAAAACAACCCTGCCGATTTAATGTATTTTTAGGTGCTGAACAAGTTTACTTAGTGCATTTTGTTAGAATTAATTAATAAAAATTTGTGAATTATAAGATTTTATAGAATTTTATTAATAAAATTCTATAAAATCTTATGATTCATAAAATTTTACTAATTAATTCTAACAAAATGCACTAAGTAAACTTGTTCAGCACCTAAAAATACATTAAATCGGCAGGGTTGTTTTTATTTTACTTGAAATTTGGAGAAAAGATGCTTAAATTTGACTTTTTTGATCAAAAATCCAAAATTATGCATCTTTTCTCCAAATTTCAAGTAAAATAAAAACAACCCTGCCGATTTAATGTATTTTTAGGTGCTGAACAAGTTTACTTAGTGCATTTTGTTAGAATTAATTAATAAAAATTTGTGAATTATAAGATTTTATAGAATTTTATTAATAAAATTCTATAAAATCTTATGATTCATAAAATTTTACTAATTTATTCTAACAAAATGCACTAAGTAAACTTGTTCAGCACCAAAAAATACATATAAATATATTCAGGCTCAGACCAGTCTGCAGACTTCGGACCAGACCCAGAACAGACTCAGACTTGACTAAAAAGTCTGAATATAAAAAATAAATTTACTTAGTAATTTTAAAAATTACTATTAAAATTACACAAAAGTTGAATGATCTTGGAATTCTGTGATTGAATTTTGATGATTTTGGGCTTGTTAGAATCGTCTCACTGAGACGAACATTTTGGTAGTTGAATCATCCAAAACAGACTAGTAGATCAAAAGTTATCTAATTTTTAATATATATATATCATTAAATTTTAACCAATCAAATGCTTAGAAAAATTATCAGGTGGGTGTAGGGGGGTCAGCTACTTAGTGAAACCCTAATCAGGTGATTTCTGGCGCTCCCCTAACTTGATACTCGGTCTCTAAGTAAAGTTGTTTGGCACCCAATATTGATCTAAAAAAGGTGATTATTTACAAAATGTCTAAATTCACCCATTAACTCAAAAATAGACAACAAGTCAGTTTTTTCGCCGTCCTGCAACAATGGTCCTAAGGACCAATCAATATTAAATAACAAAAATTATTTTGGCACTTTAGTTTTAAGTAAAAACGTAAAAAACCCAAACCAAAACACCCCTCGAACCAAAACTCACACTAGAAACTATGTCTTCAAGCAGCTTCTCCTCCTTCATTAACTTCCTACCATTTTCCCGCAAACAAACTCAGCCAAAAGAAATACTTCATGATGCAAGACCCACTATGCTAAAAACAGAACCAGCTAAAGAGTTCATAGAAATTACTATCAACAACTAGTACAAACTTACATTCTCTGTTTTCTTCTCTGTTCCTTCACTACCAGAATACAAAGACAAATTCATCTTCTATACCAATATTACCAAACTAGAAAAAATCCCAAATCTGGTTAAATTTCTATTTTATTGGCTATGCAAACAAGATAATACAGACCAATTAGTTCTATTCAATCTCATAGTACAAGGGGACGGTTCCATCAACATCATTGCAAAACTATCCAAAACATCCTGAAGTAGTGATCTTGCCATACTATTACAACTATATAAAAATGCTATGAAACCTTATACAAAAGCAATACATACTAATAGGATCCCGAATAATCTATGTGAAGTCATAGTTGAAAAATAGCTAATGGAGGGCTGTTTTTCAAAAAAGGTTATATTTGAAAAGTAGGTATTGGAGAAAAAGGTTATATTTGAAACCCGCTAAATGGCAAAATAGGTATATTTTAAAGAATGCTAATGGGAGTAATTTTTATAAATGTTATATTTGAAATGTGCTAATGAAAAATCTGGGTTATAATAGTAATTCAGTAGGTAAAAAGGAGAAAGGAGTGAAAGAAAAAGAGGGGTAAAAGGGAGAGAGGGGTAAAAAAGGGAGAGAGAGATAAAAAGGAAGAGAAGAGTAAAAGGGAGAGGGGTAAAAATTGCTCAAAACGGCTTTTTTTTTTTAAGTTTTTTGGCTCAATTTGTAGTATATATGAACGTTTTGTTTTT
>QKWP01002696.1:2840-38908 GCA_003550325.1 Gigaspora rosea | reverse complement strand
TTAGAGTAGCTGCATGATACAGTCATGCTAAACCTAGGAACATTATATAAGTTAGTTAGAATTAATTAGTAAAATTTTATGAATCATAAGATTTTATAGAATTTATTAATAAAATTTTATAAAATCTTATTATACACAAATTTTAATAATTAATTCTAACTTTATGCACTAAGTAAACATGTACAGCACCTAAAAATACATCAAATCAGCAGGGTTAGTTTTATTTTACTTAAAATTTGGAGAATAGATGCATAATTTTGATTTTTGATCAAAAAAGTCAAATTTAAGCATCTTTTCTTCAATTTTAAGTAAAATAAAAACAAGACTGCTAATTTAATGTATTTTTAGGCTCTGAACAAGTTTACTTAGTGAAATAAGTTAGAATTAATTAGTAAAATTTTATAAATCATGAGATTTTATAGAATTTTATTAATAAAATGTTATAAAATCTTATAATGCACAAATGTTTATTAATTAATTCTAACTTTATGCACTAAGTAAACATATTCAGCTCCTAAAAATGTATCAAATCAGCAGAGTTATTTTTATTTACTTAAAATCTGGATAATAGATGCATAATTTTGGGTTTTTGATCAAAAAAGTTAAATTTAAGCATCTTTTCTCCAAATTTCAAGTAAAATAAAAACAATTCTGCTAATTTAATGTATTTTTAGATTCCAACCAGAGTGGCCAAGGCTTACCTAGATTTGATTATTAGTTAATATACTTGAAGAGTGTGTAAGATAATTACATTAAATTATTCTAGAGTGGCAGCATAACTATACATTAGGACGAAAGCATTTCGGGTTTTAAACCCTGAAATTAAAATTTGAAGACGAAATTGTTTTTGACCTATTTTACTTAAAAGACGAAATTATTTGATACTTTTTTGAATAGACGAAATAATAAGGAACATATCTATATAAATTTTATTTTTCCTTCCTTATAAAAAATTTTAATTTTCTCTAATGAAAACGAAATAGGCCTTTTTCAAAAATCAATTTCGGTGGCATCACAAAATATAACATTAGGTAAGAAATTTACTTAGTGAAATCTCACTTAGAAAAAATGTGCTTGTCACTGGCAGTAACAGTAACCAGATTAGGGTTGGGGTTAGATTTAGAGTTAGAAGAAGGTTTATTATATAATAAACCATCTTAAGAAGCATTTTTAACTAGAAAAAAATATTGGTTTCATCAGCACAATTTGAAGTTATTGCGATTTGTAATTTTTTGAATTTTTTGTCATACCTAATCTAGTAATTTGATTGGCGCAGAACTGTAACTACAGTTAGGGAAGTGCAGTAAATTACGTGATTAGGGTTTACATAGGTCCTGACCTCTAGTGATAGGACCATTGACTAATCAAATTTTAGTATATTTAAAAAAATTCAAAGCCGTCTTTGACCTGAAAATAAGTTACCCATAATTAACAAAAGTTGCTACATAGTAAAGTCTAAATTTTACTAAGCAAATCGAAAAAAATCGATTAAGTAACCTTATTCAGCAGATCAAAATACACTTATCACAAAATCTTCATAAGCATTGGTAAGTTTTTATTAATTGACTTTTGATTTTTACATTCAACAGAAAAATTAAAATTTTTTAAAAAAATATATTCGCCCAATAATTGACAAATGTTGCTACATAGTAAAGTCTAAATTTTACTAAGCAAATTAAAAAATTGATTAAGTAACCTTATTCAGCAGATCAAAATACACTTATCACAAAATCTTCATAAGCATTGGAGAGTTTGTATTAATTGACTTTTGATTTTTACATTGACAGAAATATTTAAGTTTTTTAAAAAAATATATTCGCCCCACAATTGACAAATGTTGCTACATAGTAAAGTCTAAATTTTACTAAGCAAATCGAAAAAAATCGATTAAGTAACCTTATTCAGCAGATCAAAATACACTTACACAAAATTTTTATAAGTATTGGAGAACTGTTTATTAATTGACTTTTGATTTTTACATTTGATGGAAAAATAAAATTTTTTAAAAAAATATATTTGATGAACACTTCAATATCATTGGCTTTTAGACTATATATATAGATATAGGACGTGATAGATGGTGGACCCCTCTAGGAAATTACGTGATTTATTGCACTTCCTTTATAAATAAATTTGCCTTTATTTTTATAGTAAGCTATTAATATATTTATTTATTTTTAAATTTATTTTTTTTAATTGATAGTCCACTAGTTAATCGGAGTCGATCATAGTGTAACGTGATGCAAATCACATATAAAAATCACTATAGGCAGAATGTGGCGTGCATACATATAAAAGTATTTTCTTACTAAGTTAACGACACATGCTCACTAATTAAAAGTTGTAGAGCTCATCGAGGCGCATCTAACTGTAGTTAGATCATCCAAATCGGCCCAGTGGATGGCGAGATATCGTCGAAAAACTATTGGCAAGTCGTCCAATTGTTTTTCGACGATATCTCTCCATCCACTGGGCCGATTTGGATGATATAACCACTGTTAGATGCGTCTCAACAAGCTCTACAACTTTCAATTAGTGGGCATGTGTCGTTAACTTAGTAAGGAAAAAACTTTATATGTATGCACGCCACATTCCGCCTATAGTGATTTTCATATGTGATTTGCGTCATGGTATACTATGATTGATCTCTGATTAACTGGTGGACTATCAATTAATAAATTTACTTCTTAGATGATTAAAAGATAATTTTATATTTAATTATTTGTTTTCTATAAAATATAAAAATTTAATTAATAGTAACTTTTAAATTAAGTTAACTAAAATATAATTCCAGGCAAAATTAATAATTCTAGGCAAATTATGTATAATTTCAGGCAAAATTAAAATAAAATTTCAAGCAAATTTAAATATAATTTCATTGAATATTAAATAAATTATAGCAAAATTAGGTACATTGCAAAGTATAATTCCGGACAAAATTAAATTAAGTATAATACTGGGTAACTAATATAAATAGAAAAGAAATTATAATATAAATTAGCGAAATAATGAGACTGTTAAAATATTTGGTTCTCTTTAATTAGAAAATTTCTAAAACTTCCAAATTTGATATTACTACAAGAAATGAAAAAATCTATAGTGAAAAATTTCTAAATATAGTAACTCTAGTAAACATAATTTTGGTAGAATTTATTCGTAATTATAATAAACATAATTTTGGTAGAATTTGTTGCTTGGTAATAAACATAATATTAAAAATAATTTGGCAAAATTTGTAACTCTGGTAAATCTAATTTTAGTAGAATTAATTGTTACTACTTGCCCGAATAAATTTGTAATTCAAATAAACATAACTTTGGCAGAGTTAAGTTATATGTAGTAAAATACACATGTCATTCATTTAGACTGAGTCAAATTGATGTTAATGCTGGTAGAAATTGTCATATGATTTGGCAAAAAGAAATTCTATGGAGAAACTTAAATATAATTCCAGGCAATATTAAAAATTTTAGGCAAGCAAGATTAAGTATAATTTTGGACAAAATTAAAATTCAATTTAAAAGTAATTGTAAAATAAACTTTATTTTTAGGCAAAATTAAATTTAAACTTTCTGTTTAGAAAAACCTGTAAATTTTTTAATATGTTATTCATTGATCAAATATAATTCAACATTGAATTAATGTTCCTTAAGGGGAGTGCCAAAAATCAGATGATTTTTTAGGGGGGAGGGGGTAAAAAAAGTTGAAATTATATATAAGAACCTGACTATATATACATTAAGGAAAAGGGAGGGGATAGGCCTCTGATAAAAAATAATCAGGTAATTAGGGGAGCGCCATTTATCATCTGATTTTTTGCTACTAAGAGGCTACCCCCTCCCCCACCTGATCGTCAAATACTGCGATTTGATTGGCTAAAATTATTAAAATTTTAAAAAATTTTAAACTTTAATATTAAATAACTCTTGAACCAGTAGTCCGTTTTGGATGATTTTACCATCAAAATGTTCGCCTCAATGAGACGATTCCAACAAGCCTAAAATAACCAAAATCCAATTACAGGATCCCAAGATCGTTATAGGTTTGTATTGCTTTAATTATATTATTTTTGTATATATTAAAAATTATTATTAAAGATCTTATAAACTTAAATATTAAATAACTCTTGAACCAGTGATCCGATTTGGATGATTTTACTACCAAAATGCTCGTCTCAATGAGACGATTCTAATGAATCTAAAATCGTTAAATTCTGATTACGGGATTCAGAGATCGTTATAGATTTGTATTATTTTTAATAGATTATATTAAATAACACAAATCTATAATGATCTCTGGATTCCGTGATCAAAATTTAACGATTTTAGGTTCATTAGAATTGCTCATTGAGATGAGCATTTTGGTAGTAAAATCATCCAAATTGGATCACTGGTTCAAGAGTTATTTAATATTAAAGTTTATAAGATCTTTAATACTATTAATAATTTTAATATATACGAAAATAATATAATTAAAGCAATACAAATCTATAACGATCTTGGGATCCTGTGATTGGATTTTGGTGATTTTAGACTCGTTGGAATCGTCTCATTGAGGCGAACATTTTGGTAGTAAAATTATCCAAAACGGATCACTGGTTCCAGAGTATTTAATATTAAAGTTTGAAAATTTTTAAAATTTTTAATAATTTTAGCCAATCAAAAGTTATCTGCTATTAGGATCTGATAATTTTCTGACCCTCACCCTACCCTAAAAATCAGATGATAAATGGCGCTCCCCTTAATGACACATCCCTAATATTAATATTTTTCACACTGAATTATCTACTATCTTTTTTTTATTTTACAGCCGGTGTTGATCTATTGTGAGTCATATCACTTTGGAGTGGAAGGCCTATGTAAGATATTATTATATAAAAATTTCCCCAAATTTATAAATTCTTCAGGGCTGTCATCAGAACACTCATTATTAAGTTTTTGAACTTTCTCTTCAATTTTTTTAATCTGCGCAATGAATTTTCTTACCTTGTACTAAAAAATATACAAGAACTCGTAAATAAATTGCAACTAAAATATTGTTTACATTTATAAATAGCTAATCTTAACTTTAATGCAATGCAAAAAGTCTATCATTTGGCTGGTATACTAAATTTCTGGCTTTGAAGGAATCTTGGCTGAACAAATATCATTTATGACTGCAAAGTTCTGGTTTGTGTACCTTACATATCGAAGAAGATAAATTTCTCCATCTGCCTAGTAAATATATAAAAGGACAAACTATAATATAAATCATACTACCTGATGCATGTATTCTGTAGTTTAATACTATCAAATAGCTCACACAACTTTTTTGAAATTTTCTTTACTTTTTTTGAATAATATTTAATAATTATGTTAAAATTATCATTCAGGACGTGAATATTTTTTTTGTAATCATTTTCGCTATTAACTCCCGGGAGCTTCACTTCTCTCAGTATAGGATAAATATATCCATAATTTTTCTCTCCTTTTTTATTTATTCCCTTATCAATTCTATAGGATATAGTTATATTGACTTTTTTACAATACTTTTTTTTCGATGTAATTACTCTTTCAGATTTTTTCAAATTACTCGATTGTCAGTTTTTAAGAGAAAACTGATCAAAAATTTAATTATCAGATATTTCTCTATTATCATTAATTGAAGATTTGAAAAAATAACTTTTGCATTCATATGAACAGTAGGTTGATGCTCAGGTCTATATTATTTGATATTGTGTAAAATTATTTTCAAAAAGAATGCTAGTAAATGCATTAGTATTAAATATTTGCTCATATAAAGTGACATAGCTTAGTAACCCTTTAAGAAGTTTGTTTAAAGGTGATATGATGAACAAGTGAGTATACAGTCAAAATCATAAGTATCCCATCCCCTCTAACTTTTTAAATTTAAAAGATACAGCTTTGAAACTTTCACAGTAAATAGTACTCTATAAATATAGATCAGTGAATTTTTTTTATAATTTTTTAATCACTACAACAAAGGTTAGATGAGAGCCAACTTTTTGATTGATTCTTTTTTAAAAAAAATAAAAAATACAATTGAAATTAATCAAAAATTAATAAAAAATTAGGATTAAAATCAAAAATTTCAAAAACTTAGTATGTTAAAATTCAAACATTTTTATAGTAGTGACAAAAAATTTGAGTCAATTTGATGAGATAGTTGTTGAGAAATTAATTTTTTAATTTCGAATTTAAGTATTAAAAGGTATTATAGAAAAAAAAGCTGTGCGACTAGGTTTTTATTAATTTTAATATAGAAAATAAATTATTTTCTATATTAAAATTAATAAAACCTAGTGCCTACTTTTTTTTCTATGATACCTTTTAATACTTAAATTCGAAATTAAAAATAATTTCTCAACAACTATCTTATCAAATTGACTCAAATTTTTTGGTACTACTATAAAAATGTTTGAATTTTAACATACTAAGTTTTTGAAATTTTTGATTTTAATCCTAATTTTTTATTAATTTTTGATTAATTTCAATTGTATTTTTTATTTTTTTAAAAAAAAATCAATAAAAAAGTTGGCTCTCATCTAACCTTTGTTGTAGTAATTAAAAAATTAAAAAAAAATTCACTGATCTATATTTATAGAGTACTATTTACTGTAAAAGTTTCAAAGCTGTATCTTTTAAATTTAAAAAGTTAGAGGGGTTGGGATACTTATGATTTTGACTGTAATCTTTCTCATTAAGGATTTCATTTTTTTTCCATACAACTATCCTAAATTCAGATCAAGGTTTAATAACTTTTAAATGGAAATATATATTTTTAATTAAATTACCAAGACTGTAAAATTTCATTAATTGATAATTTAGTTTTCTCGCTAAAGTCATCCTCTAAAGTTAAATTAAGGCATGGCAAGCAGTCAATTTAAATATCTGAATCACCAATAAAAGGTTTTGCATTTTGAAATCTTCAAAAGATTGTTGTATCACATGATTAATTTTATGGATGTCATTAAGTGATATTGAATTGGAATGATCTGCAAATTTTAATCTGGGAAAAATTTGTTCCAAGTACACATTTCCACAAATTAAAGTCATAAAAAAGGTCAATTGTTAAGCAATAAAAAGGATCTAAAATATCTCATTGGATGAAATCTTTTTTGAAGCAATTTAAGGATGTTGAGGTGAAGAGAGGTCAAAATTTCTAAAATTTTGAATAAATAATAATTAACTACTAGAATAAATTCAAAACTAATAATTTAAAACTAACAATTTGGTTTTCTCTAACCATTATTTCAATCCATTTTTCAAAGATCCATTGTTTTTGATTTTCTTGTGTCCTTTGGATAATAATTTCTCATTGTCTTTTTATTATATCATTAACATATTTATCAAAACCTTCAAGCTGCCTAAAGTCATCGCATTTTGCAAGTTCCCAATAGAGTCGTTCAGATGCAAAATTCATGAGATTGGAACTAAATAAATTAACTTTAATTAAGAATTGTCATAATTAAATTATGCATTAACATAAAATTACCATTGCTACTGCTGCTTTTATCTTCTTCAAAACGTGCAATATCTGTCCAGAACTGTTGAACTTTGCTATTTTGTATCTCAATAAAATAAAAAACAATTATTAGTTTAAAGAAGTAATATATAAAGTTCATTAATTAATAATATAATTTATTCATATTAATAAATTTAATGTCCTATTCCATTTATTGTGGTCATTAGATGAATATTTCAGAGTAATTGAATAGCCTAATTCAAATATGACAACAATTAAGTTTCCAAACTAATCAATTCAGGATAACTGAATAGCCTGATTCAAATGTGACTATAACGAATAGAATTCAGAATAGGCTATTTTAACCATCACTCTATCAATTCTAATCAAGAAATTTATATTAATTATAAAAATAAACTTAATTATTACCTTTTCCTTTGCGAAAATTTTCAATTTCCCTTTATCATGATTTTTTGTAATTTCTTCATATAGAATTTTTATTTCATTTGGTTGCTGATCTATTATATAGATAATATTTTTACTCTTGATTAATAACAAATCAATTTAACAATCCGGTGACGAAACTTATTTAGATACGCAATATTTCTAATCTGTGTAAAAAATATTTTATGGATTAATATTTTGTGACAAAATGTAACTTTATTATCCGAATTTATTTGAACACAAATAAGGAAGTCGTAAAGTCTTGGGAGTTCCTTTTCACAGGATTTGAAATAAGTCGGAAAACACTTGAGTAAAAACTTTTCATCCATTTCAATAAGTATTCAGTGAAAAAA
The DNA here is from genome assembly GCA_003550325.1 of Gigaspora rosea. Lineage (NCBI taxonomy): Eukaryota > Fungi > Glomeromycota > Glomeromycetes > Diversisporales > Gigasporaceae > Gigaspora > Gigaspora rosea. The sequence goes on along the minus strand of QKWP01002696.1, from coordinate 30,647 downwards.
GTTGTTGTGTTTGTTTGGAGTTTTGTTTTTGATTATAATATAAACAAATGTGTGCAAATCAACACGTGATCATGTCAAAATGTGGTTATTTTTATTATATATATTTTTTCATTATTTTATAGATTTTTCTAAGTTTTATATCATACTAGGAAAATGCACAGCATTATATGTCCGAAGCTATAATTATTTTTAATAAAACGATAGTTCTTATATGATATTGGATGATTTATTTCGCTATTGGATAATCACTGTGATGCGATTGGTACAATTTCATGTGATGCGGCCGAACAAACAAACTAACATTTTTTCACTTTACACAGAAATAGTGTTTCAGGGACACATTGAAATTCTTGCTATAAAATTTGTATCATGTAATATAAAATGATTTGCTTATTATTTTTGCCATTTTAATGTCATCCTATTTATTGGTAATGATTTTATTTGTGATTTCTTCTTTGTGATTAAAAAATCTCTTATCATTATAGCAACAGAATTAAATTTTATTGAATTCAGAATAAAATTCTATTGTCAAAAAAAATTGCGATTTTAGATAATTGTAAATCAATAATAATAAAAATCAAGCTTTTTTTAGTAAATTTTTTAAAAACTTAAATCAAATAACTTAACAAAAACTTGATCAAATTTAATAAATTTTTTTAAATTAATTCTATAGGAAATTTAACCATATCCTAAATGTCTACAAACATTCTTCCCAATATATTCAAATCATATTTTTATTGTTAATTTTAATTCTATCCTAATAATTTTTACTAGAATATGAATTAATTCTACCAAGGTTATATTTGCTAGAGTTATGAATTTAGTCTTCTAAAACTATTTACCAAATTAATTCTTTCAAAATTATATTTACCAGAGTTACAAATTAATTCTGCCAATGTTTTCCAGAGTTACGAATTAATTTTACCAAAATTATGTTTACCAGAGTTACGAATTGAAAAGGACAATATATTTAATTTTGCCTGGAGTTATACTTAATTAAATATAATTTTGGATATGATTTCAGACAAAAATTAAAGGTAAATTAATATAAATTCAGTAAATAAGTATAATTAAAAGGGAATTCTATTTTGACCAGGTCAAAATAAACATATAATTTTAGTGTTAGTGCGGACCAGAATTAGGGTTAGTGTAGGCCGGAATTATAGTGATGCCAGCTGGGTTTTTGAAAATGAAGCTTAAAAATAATTCTGATTTAAAACGATTTTCTGAAAATTTGGTGAAGAGTCATCAAGCATGGAAAAACCAAAGGTACAAAATACACTTTGAAAATAATGTAGATTATAGAATTTTGTTTGACAAAAGAAAAAATATAATTAAATTTGCAAGAAGAATATCTAACACTCTGTACGATAATTATTTTATTATTCGTGGTAACAATTTTATTTACTTTTATTTCCGTTTGTAGTAAGAATGCATGGAGATCACAACATTATACTATGATAGCCAGTTCATTAGAACAGATTAATAAAGGAACATACATTGCAGAGGTATTAGCATTTTTGCTAACTGCTACTTTTGCAGAATTACTATTTCCCTATGATATATAAAACAAATTGGTAATATTTTCTTTTTTTTTTAATCTAATAATTTGAATTGTTGGAATTTTTAATTCTACCACCCTTAATTAGGGGAGAAATTGAGAGTCCTTCTAGTAAGGCGTATAAAAATCACATGGAAATAAACCAGATTTTATATTACGCATGAAAGTCGGTGATAAAGAACTACTTTTGAGGATTTTTCTATCAGCAGTAGTAAAAAAAAATATGAATAGGAAGAATTGACAAAAATTTTTTGCCTTAACATTAAAGGCAAGTTATATAGAAAGATTAATATTTTCATTATAAATTTCTAAATTTCTTATTTGGTATTTTATATTAGGATGGTATCTATCAATTTATATTTTTTCCAAAACCAAAGAAGGATATTATCATTTTGTTAAGATGTGTTAGACTGAAATTCTCCTCTTGAAAGCAAGCCTGATCAAGTATTTGAGCTGATGCAATTATTGTTAGAATTACAAGTATGTTTACTATTCTTTATTTTACTGGGTTTTTGTGCGTTTGAACTTTTAATTTATATGGAAATTTGTAATATTTTAAGACTACTGTTATTTCGACAGCCAGAATGCAATTTTATCGATACACAACAAGACGTTATAAAAAGTATAAGAGTGGTGTTTCTGGGATTAAACAAACATTTGTAACAATTGGGACACCTAAAGGCATTAAGAAACAATAATATAATGCTATTACTTATAGTTTAATAAGCTCTCAAATGTGTAGAATTTAAATATATAATATTCATTGAATTTGGTTGTCAGTGATTTTAAAAGTGACTTTGGATTTTATTTTTTAAAAACCAATCAAATTGCTGCATTTGGAAAATTGATATTGAGCCAATATCTTATAGTCCTCAAAATTCATGCAGTATTGGCACTTTAAATAACAAAATTTATAAAATTTGGCCTAAATTATATTATAGCTATGATTTGGTTTTAATTGGTCATTTGTTTGAGGCTGAGTCAAGTTAATTTTAATGCTGGTAGAAATTGCATATGCTTTGGCCAACTTTAATACCTATATTGTAAACTTAAAATAAGAATAGGATGTCCACGATTATGCGATGTGATGTGATAAATTAATTTAGGTCAAAATTCCTGAATCAAAATTAATTCTAAGCAAGCAAATTAAGCATAATTTTGGGCAAAATTAAAAGCAATTTGATGCAAAACTATATATAATTTCATTGAATATTTATATAATTCTAGAAAAATTAGGTAATAAGACTAAATGAAATTTCTATAGTGAAAACAATTTTAAATATAGTAACTCTGGTAAATATAATTTTGGTAGAATTAATTTGCAATTATAATAAACGCTCTGGTAATAAACATAATAATAGTAAAGATAATTTTGGTAGTGGAATTAATTCAATTTTGATATTTGTTTAGCTATTGAGGTGAGTCAAATTGATGTTAAGCTAGTAGAAATTGCTAGTTATAAAAAAATTAAATTTAATTCAGATCAAAATTCGAAATTACTCGCAATAAGAAATTATAAGATTAAGTATAATTTCGGGCAAAATTAAAATACAATTTCAAGCAAATTAAATAAAAGTTAACACTTTTTCTCCATCAGAACCAAGCTGAATGGATGAAAGATCTAAAGAAATTAAAGTACAATTTTTGCAAAGAGTATCTGCTAGTGCATTTCACCAAGATTAAACATACCTTTTCTTGTTAATCAAATTTGCAAATTTTTGTATAAAAGCAAAAATTTTATAATGTGATATTCAATAATATAAAATGTTTTATTTATAATTTTTGCCATTTTAATTTCAGCCAGGATTATCATTATTTTTTTTCTTAATGGTGGTCAAATCGAAATAAATCAAAATTTTTACAAAAATCAACTGAAATTTTTGCTTTAAACTGAAATAATTTCCATGTCTCTGACTGGAATAACTTTACATATTGGACATTAAATGAGCTACTGTGTCCATGCCATGTGGGTCTGTTAAGTCATGTGATTATTATTAATTGATGATCTGAAAGTTATTATTCATCGAGAATTCCAAGATGCAATTAACCATGAAAAAGATCTTAAGCTCAAGAATTACTTATTATTACAAATCAAATATTGTTTTTTAAATTTTGTGGTCATATTAATTCATTCTTTATTTGCAATAACTTTGTTAACTGATTTAAATTTATTAAATTGAAATAAAGATATAAGGGAAGAAATCATGATTAATACAAAGAAAAATTGTACTTGGTTATAATACAATTAAATACAATTTGTGACGAGGTAGAATGTAGGGATATTAAACCAATGATTCCTTCCTATCAAAATGATTCTTCAATTTACAATATGAACGTTCTTCATCCATTTCATCTATGAAAAGAGAGCATTCAAATGCCTTTCTATTATTGGCATTAATTTCTAATAATCTATTCAAATCTTCTGAAGCTTTGTCATATTCACGAATCGCAGTATATATTTGAGCTCTAATACTCAATATCTCTTCGTTATTGCGATTAGTTTTTAATAATCTATTCAAATCGAACAAAGCTTCATCATATTTACTAATCGCAACATATGCTTGAGCTCGAATATGCAATATCTGTTCATTATTTGGATCGAAATATCGATTATTACTTCTCTTTGAAATCGTAGAACATCCTTATCATTCGGATAAATGTCTAACAATCAATTTAGATCACTCAGTGCTTTATCACACCTGCCAAGTTTATAGTATTCTTTAGCGCGAATTTTCAACAAGTACGGATTATTCAGATGAATATCTAACAATAGATTTAGATCGATCAGAGCTTCATTATGCTTGCCAAGTTTACGGTACTGTATTCTTCAGCGCGAATTTTCAATAAGTACGGATTATTCGGATAAATGCCTAACAATTGATTTAGATTGAACAGAGTTTCATTATGCCTGCCAAGATTATGGTATTCTTTGGGATTTAGATTGATCAGAGCTTTATTATGCTTGCCAAGTTTACGGTATTCTTTAGCACTAATTTTCAATAAGTACAGATTATTCAGATAAATGCTTAACAATTGATTTGGATCATTCAGAGTTTCTTTATGCCTGCCAAGATTATGGTATTCTTTTGCGCGAATTTTCAACAAGTAACGTCGGCCAAAAAAAAATTATTTAGGTTTTTAGAGAATGATCTTTCTTGCTGTAAAAAGATAAAGAATAAAGGTGCGAAAGATGTCAATTTAAGAAATTTTCTGTTAAATAATTTCTCGTGCAAACAAAAAAATATGTATATAGATTTTTAACAATTATTGCATTATAGAATTTTCGTCAAATAAGTTTAGAACTTTATATAATATATATCATATATACTGTAATTTCTTTATATTTAACTAGAAACGATTAGTAAAAAAAACTGGTTCCGCAACAAAATAACAGATATATTATATTTAATATAAAAAGATAAAGGCATTGCAAATTTTTAAGTTTAAAAATATATAGGATCTGCCATATTTATATATAGGAAAACTAGTGTACAGTATATATATATTAAAGATATATATGTAATGAGTCAAATCGGTTATCAACTTATGTATAGAATTATTAACTAATATATATAAAAGATTTGCAATATACTAATATGAGTACTGTATATAAAAACTTGCTTTGTGTTTTCTCTATTGTAAAATGTTCTATATATTAATAAATAGAGCTGATTGCCAAAATTTTAATTTTCTGACTCATAAAAATGAATACACAAGCTGCACAACACCATTTATTCAAAGTTTACTTGAATTTTACAATTCTTGTTATCAGAGTTTACTGTAGGTTTCCGAATATAAGCTACCTTTTTTTGCTGATTTTTAACAAAAAAACCGTGGGTAGCTTATTTTTGGGTTATTTACTATTTTAAGAAATTTAAGCACAACAAAGGGGTAGCTTATTTTCGAATACAAAACTCTAAAAAGTAAAAAAATAAATAAATATGCTGTAGACAATTAATAAATATCTGTAAATATGTTATAAACAATAACAAATATGCAGAAAAAAATCGAAGATAACTTATAAAGCGATTTTTGGTCAATCGATTATAATTGCTACATAGTAAAGTATAAATTTTACTAATTAAATCGATTAAAGTCGATTAAGTAACTTTGTTCAACAGATCAAAATACACATACCCTGAAAATTTCATAAAAATCGGAGAAGTTTTTATTATTTGACTTTTAATTTTTACTTTCAACGGTTTTTTTTTACTTTTTTTTTTACAAAAAATCCGTTGAACGTAAAAATTAAAAGTTAAATAATAAAAGCTTCTCTGATTTTTATGAAATTTTAGAGTATGTGTATTTTGATCTGCTGAACAAGGTTATTTAATCGACTTTAATCGATTTACTTAGTAAAATTTATACTTTACTATGTAGCAACGTTCATCGATCATGGGGGTAGCTTATTTTCGGAACTAAAAATTTTGTTAATTATCTTTTGGTGCGACAAAGGGGGTAGCTTATTTTCGGGTCAAAGGCATTTTGACGTTTTTGGATCAAAACTGGGGGTAGCTTATTTTAGGAGGTAGCTTATTTTTGGCAATATACAGTATACTTGTTTGAATATTATTATTATTGTATATTCATTTTAGATTTAAATCATATTAGCATTCACTCAATATTTTTTGATCTTTAAATTGCTTTTAGGTATTAGCATTTGTCCTAGAATTTGGATCTTGGATCGAAAACTTCTTTTCATACGTGGCAAATGTCTGCAATGCGAATTTCATAATTTTTTGTCCTTTTGCTGTATTGCAATTATTAATCGATAAAAGATTTGAAGCTCTTGCAAGTTTTTATTTAACTAATGTACATATATTTTATTTATTTTTTTACTCTTAAATACTGAATTGCACTAATCTAAAATCGTTTGGTTTAAACAAGGAACTTTACTTAACACCATTAGTAAGTCTTTGATTGTGGCATCTTAAAATATAATATATTGTTATTATAATTTATTGCATTGTTTTAATTAATTAAACAAATTACTTACCATTGTTTTTAAGTCTTTGGTTAATAATAAACAATATTATCGCCAACAAGGCAACTAATAACAAATTGCAATTCAGTTTATTTCTTGTATGTGTATGTTGTATTTAATTTATTGCATACTAAATCTATATCTTTCTTTTAGGCAATAGTTTTATTGCTAGAACTCTCAATTGAACTTAGGATGAAATTCATATTCTTAATACCCAAATAGTAAATCTAATTTTATTCATTTTTGTTATTTTTTTTCTTAGATTTCCACAGTAATATCCAACTATTTACAGGAGCCATGATGCAATTTATTTATGCAAAATGAACTTTATAATTTTTATCTTTTTCGTAGTACTGATCTTATTCAACAATACAATTATCAGAGAACTTGGATTCATTAGGAGATTAGTAATTTCTATATATAATTGGTATTCATTCTAGGGATTGTTGCACAACAGTCAAGGCATGCCATCATGGCATGCCATGAGGCATGCCAAATCCAAGATAGTCATATGGGCATGCCACTCAATAGTATTATACTGTAATATGTATCGCAAATCACGGATTAAAAGGTTTCTATTTAATCTTCTAAAACCCTTTTATACTTGTTTAATATAAACTCTCTAAAACTAACCTTTAACCTTAACCCCTAACCCGCACCAAAAAATTTATTTTTTGATGGCTTGTCAATTTTTTAGTACTATACAGATTTTATTTTTTAATCTGATTTCATTTTAATCTGTTTGTACTGTATATTTGTTCGTATACACGTACATACAGTCTTCACTTCCATACTTTATATAATTTACTAAAACAATATCATTATTATGATGAACTAACTAGAATAAGCTAAATTACATTCATTCTTTTAACAGGCCCTGAGCTTGTCCCTTTCATTGTTATCTATAATTAAAATTTTTAAAAAAACATATGAATTTACTATATAACTTTGAGCTAAGATTCTTTTAAATCTTACTTATTAACTTCAAATTAAATTTTTCAGGGATATAGAACAAGGGAAAAGAAAAAATTGAGCTTAAAAATTGAATTAAAATTTTGCCAATTTTGCACAAAACAAAAATGTAACTTCGCCAAAAACAAATATTTTTCGATTTTAAGATCATGAATATATGTAAAATCATGCCCTGAACAACTTTACTTAAGCGACCTAAGTAGGTTACCTTGTAAGAAAAATGGGTTATCAATGTACTAAAGTTAAAATTTTTGGGTTTTAAATATAACCCTTTTTTTTTATTAGGTAACCTACTCTGGGCCCTTAAGCAAAGTTGTTTAGCATGTGATTCTACTCAGTTTGAAGTTGCCGCGCGTTTTCTTGGACCTTTTACCAAGTGAAAAATGGGGTTAAAGTTCAGAAAAAATTTTTTAGAAAAAAAATTTTTTTCTGAACTTTAACCAGGACCCTGAAGGATACATATATAACTCAGATCCAGACTCAAAATTTTAATATAACTTTATACACTTAATTTTATTAAAAGTATAAGTTCAAATTTACTATAAATTATACAATTTCAGATCTGAGTACTAGTATGATCATTTTAACCACCAAAGCCAAAAACATAATTACACAAAAAAAAGTGACGAAGAGAAAATCAGAAACCTATCTAGAAGGTAGTTAACCTTGTTCAAATTCAACAACAAAATTTTTAGTTCCGAAAATAATCTACCCATACAATCGATGAACATTGCTATTTAGTAAAGTCTAAATTTTACTAAGCAAATCGATTAAAGTCGCATAAGTAACATTGTTCAGCAGATCAAAAAGTAAAATTTAGACTTTACTATATAGCGACTATAATTGATTGACCAAAAATCGCTTTATAAGTTACTCCTGATTTTTTTCTGCATATTTATTTATTGTTTATAACATCGTCTACAGCATATTTATTTATTGTCTACAGCATATTTATTTATTTATTTTACTTATTAAAGTTTTTTATTCAAAAATAAGCTACCCCTTTATTGTGCTTTAAATTACTTAAAATAGTAAATAAGCTACCCATGGGTTTTTTTTTGTTAAAAAAAGGTAGCTGCAACATACGGTATATATCGATTTATATCTACTTAAAAATTTTCCTGATGTATATATAGTATCATTATACAAAAAAAGATTGTACTTGTTATAAAGATCGTCTTTGTTATACAAATAAATATCTAACTTTTCAAAAAATTACCAGTTGGTTATACAAATTTAAACATATGACATATGGAAAAATTATATATAAGTCTATACAAAGCCAAATCTCAATATTATATATATCCTTCGGGGTCCTCTTTAACCCCATTTTTCACTTAGTAAAAGGTCTGAGAAAATGCGCAGCGACCTCAAAACAAGTAGAATCATGTGCCAAACAACTTTGCTTAAGAGCCCAGTGTAGGTTAGAGTGGTGACAGATATTACGTAATATTTTAGGGGGTCTCTAAAATCTTACATTAAATATAGGTGTTCATAATAGCCAATCAAATTTCTCTTATGTAGGGGGAAGGGGGTAAGGTGTATAGTAAAATTATATTAGATAAAATATGTCACCACCCTTACCTAATCAAAAAAAAACGTTTTATATTTAAACCCCAAAAATTTTAACTTTAGTATATAGATAACCCATTTTTCTTACAAGATAACCTACTTAGGTCGCTTAAGTAAAGTTCAGGGCATGATTTTACATATACTTATGATCTTAAAATCGAAAAATATTTGTTTTTGGTGAAGTTACATTTTCGGTTTGTGCAAAATTGGCAAAATTTTAATTCAATTTTTAAGCTCAATTTTTTCTTCTCCTTTTGTTCTATATCCCTGAAAAATTTAATTTAAAGTTAATAAGTAAGATTTAAAGAATCTTAGCTCAAAGTTATATAGTAAATTCATATGTTTTTTTAAAAATTTTAATTATAGACAGCAATTTGATCTATTTTAAAGGGACCATGTCCTGGGCCTGTTAATATTCTTATATAATTTAAAATTTTAGAACTTACGATCTTTCAGAATATCTTGTGCTTTTGATCTAGATCTCACCTTCTGAGTTGAAATTGGTATAATATTTATGAAACTTATTACAATTTTATATAAATAAAAATTCATGTATCCTTTTTTTGTGAAAATTTTTAATACATATTCAATTACTTTTTTATATATACACACTAATTTTATTGGGGTATATAAAATAAAAAAAAGCTTTACATGCTAAAATTTTACAAAATTTTCTATAATTTGAGGATATCATTAATTGACCAATTTTCACTAGCACTGGTAGATGTTTGTGAATAAACAATCAAACTTTGTTCAATTGTTTCCTCTTGAATTTGTTCATACATTCGAATATTAAAAAGACTTTCCATTGTTAGTTCATCTTCCATATCTATATCCTCTGCTTTCGTACCAAACTGCAAAGATTCTTCAAATTTTTCTTCAAGGTAAATATCAGCATTGGTGTCTTCAAGATTGATTGTTAGAGAATTATCAAGCAAATCTTGACTTTTTACTTTAGGGTTTTCTTTTAACATTTTCAGTTGATGTTGTTAAAGGTTATGACGAAGCATTCCAAGCATTCCTGTTAAGACAGGGGATATCCTTATTTTTTACCAAGCTCAAGCTAGAAAATAAACATTCAATGGCTGCAGTATGTGGAACAATTGCAAATATTTTCATAGCAAAATGTCGGAGAAAGGGAGAACCTCCAGCGAACTTGGTCCAAAAGTTCTAGGATTAGTATTTTTAATAGATTTTATATTATCAAAAGGGCATCACCATTTTTATAGCTAACAAGTTCTTTAAACAGGAGTGTTGTTTCTCTTTTATCAAACCCTTAAACCTTTGCCAACTCCAGAGATGCTCTAATGATTGAATCTTCTGACATTTCTCTTGAAATTGCAATTCGTTTATAATGTAGTGATAAAAAGAATACAACAAAAAAAATACTATCAGAGAATTTACATGTTCACCTATTAATAGCTGCCAAGGCATAATTTTGAATCTATCAATTTAAATGTTGTTATAGAAACAGTGTAATGGATATTTAGTAGTTTTTTAAAGATGTTAGCTAATATAGCATCTCTAGATTTGAGGCGTCCGATGGCATTTACGATGGGAACTAGCACTTTTATCAGCGTATCATTGTTTGCAAAATGGGAGAGGTTAGTAACTATGTTTTTAATTTCCATTTTAATTGACGGATAACTGCCAGTTCCACTAATATTAACATAGTAATAAAATCCTTTTTCAAAGGATTTTACCCCAAGCAAACTTTCACGATAGAGTACCACCTAGTCTCACAAAATGTCATGAGTGAATAGCTTACTCCTTCTTTTTTTTGCCTTTCTTGTAGCATTCAATGCCAAATATAAGAAGACGTGAAAAAGTTAACGAGCTTTTGGTTGTCTTTAATAACTAGAAATAAAGACGAAAAGGCAGAAATGTCTTTGGCGAGTAAATTAAAAGCATGAAGACAACAGCAGATCAGAATAATATTCGGATATTTATTTTTGAGATCATTTCTCATCTGAACCATGACCGCAGGATTATCAGTCACACATGCTATAACGGAAGAGTTGATAGAGATGGAGTTTGATTTAATAACTTTTTCAAGTTGCTCTTTAAGGAAAGTAGCTGTATGTCAGTTTGCAGAAAGATCAATAATATCTAAAATATGTTCTTTATCTTCTTTTAAACTCATAAATCCATAAATCAAAATTTTTGATACATCTTGCCATCCATCTAATGCAATGGTAATATCAGTAAAAGATTCCATTATTTTAAGCTTTTTGCTTAGGTAAGTCGAAAACGAATTGTTAAGAACTTGAGTACGTAGCATGTTAGTAAAAGGTGGGTTATAGTTTGGCGCTAATTCATTAAGAAATTTGATAAAATAGGGGATCTCAACAAACATAAAGGGAAGGTTACCATGAATAATCATGTTAAGTAGTTTTTATTTATTTTATCGTGTTTATCATACGGAACTAGTTTATTACACCAATTCGTTAAACTTCTTGACATTTTATTGAAGGTAAGGATGTATTATCAGTAATATTTGGGACTGCAAAAGAATTTTTTCAATTTAGTCGAAGTCTTGGCATCATTCAATGCTATAATATTATATAATTAATACGTTAGTTGTTTCTTATCAGGAGTTAGATTCTTAGATTTGCAAGGATTAGAGGCAGAAGCAGAAGCCTTTTTAATATAGCAGCTTTTGTCAGTAATAGGCCAACTACTGCATATATTAATATGAGCATAAAGCCTATCGGGTCTGCCAGATAGTTCAAGACTACAATGAAAACACTTGGCAGTGTATTTATTGCCAGCTCCTTTTTCTAGAGAACGCCAGAATCCTATCCACTGGTAATCATGAATCTTCATATCAGGACAAGTAAAACCAGGAAGAGACTGAGTAGATTCTGTTTTACTGTTAATTGTAATTTTACCTGTTTCTAGACTAATGTGTGATTGCATAATTCTGGTTTGAGAATCTTTGAATCTTTGACCTATACTAAGTTTATATTATATATGATCTTTTTTTTATTATTCAAGATAGCTTTTTATACATTTTGGCATTAGTTCTGAACGAGACTTATCACTATTCATCTAATCAAACAAGTGATTATCTGTTATAATAATTTTCTGATTAATCTTTTTTTATGATCTATCTTTAGAGCTCTGATATCATGATAGAAAATGATTCATTTTCCTTATTTAAATGCCAAATTAATATAGAAGAGTTCACTATTTTCAGATATTTTCTTGATAGGATATGGCTTATTTACGCATACAGATACTATTATTTTTTCTTCTTGTAGTTTAATATTAAGTATTTCGCATTTATATTTTACGAAACAATGCCCATATGCATTTTTTGAAAATCAAATCTTTCACAATTAGCTTACATGGTTTTGAATTATCGCCCATGAGAGCCCAAATTAACATGCATTCATGCAGCATATAATATATTACTGTGAAAACAATAATTGGATTCAAAAAATCATAATATGCTCATGGACATAGCCAAAATAAAGCACAGATCAATTAACTAATGCGTGAATGGGTTTTTTTATACTTATACGGTAATTAACTTAATAATCTAGTTTATAGAATAGCTAATCTATTAAGTAAATACCCAAACATTAGTAATTTTTTACTTCTATTTGTGGCTTTTCTGATTGCATTTTTTCAAATGGATAACCTTGGTTCATATTGCCATGGTTCATACGATATTTTATGTTATAATTTACATGTGGCTTTTCAGCCAAGCCATGCAACTCAAGTCAAAATTACTATAATTGGGAACCCATGGCTATGCATTTTAAAATAGAATTTGGGGTTGGTAAGTCCAATCAATAAGAACTGTGGTTGTATTAATTTACAAAACAAAAATGAGGCTGTAGTGCATTAATCATCTCATGTATATTATTTTATAAAAAAAAATCTAAAAATCTAATAAATTTATTTATTCTTTTTTGCTTATATTAATATACTAGATATATATAGTTTACAACTTAGAATTATAAATATATTTAGTATTAATAAACTGGCCAATCAAATATGTATTTTTATTTTGTATATTAGTAGCACGCCTATGGCATGCTAGAGTAGCATTATGGCACGAAATTAGCCAGATAGCATGCCATAGGACATGCCAAATTTTTTTGCTATGCCACAATTCCTAATTTATTCATTAACTTTGGAAGCTTTCTTATTTGAAACACATTAGATTCAGTTTGAGTTATACTGGATGGTTTTGCATATTTGGTAAATATAATATATTTCACATATATTTCTTATATATATTTTAATTATTTTTTCATTGTGCAGTTCTATTTGGAATTGAATAAATTATCCTCAAGAATTATGCACATATCCTCTGATATTATAAGAATTAGACAAATTTTTGGTCATTAGAGAGCATCCAGCAATAATGTTATACAAGAGGGGAGAGGTCTAATAAAATATAACATTTTTTCTCTTAAGTAGGGGGGCAAAAAAATATAACGCAATTTTTTTAGAAAAATCGTCTAAAAACTGATCCAGTGGTCCAAATTTAATGATTTTGGTACCATTCGATTCGCCTCGATGAGAGGAGTCGAATGGTACCAATTTCATTTCATTTGGATCACTGAATCAAAAGTAATTGGCCAAATACTATTGGTTATTATGTTTTCTTATAAAATAACTATAAAAAATAGTTTTTTGTGAATAACTATTGATCCAGTAGATAAGAGCAAGGTCTCGCCATTAAAATTAAAAAAAAAACTATTGATTCAGTAATCCAAATGAAATGATTTTGGTATCATTGGATTCGTCTCACTGAGACGTACCTAAATCATCCAAATCGGATCACTGTGTCACAATATATTCAAGTTTTTGTAAAATTTTATATATAAACATACAGATTTTGAAAAAATTTTTTATATAGTAGAGGGGGATCAAGCACTACTATGGGGTACATAACATTATTTATGGATGCCCACTTATTTGTATTTTGAACTATATTGGATCTGATAACTTGGTTTGGTTTTTCAATTTGGAATACATTGGATGGCTTTGCTTATCTGGTATTTATAATCCATTCTATCAAAATTTTTTAATTAAAATACAGCATTAATTATTATATTCTGTATATTTACAGCTTTATTTGGAATTGAAAATCATATTTATCACTTGGCAGAATTGGGATCTCATGATGTAATAGACTATACACATTATTTGCTTATTACTTTTATCTTATGTAATTTAATTTTATTTGAATTGGTTTGTTCAAAAATTGATATATGGTTATATGAATAAATATCTATTTGTTTTGGCTTAAGTTTAATTTACCAAATTAAATTGTGTTAAATAAACAAGAATATTGATCCCTTGGTATTAAAATTTTTGAATAAAGTTTGTACTGGACAAATTTCTAGACTTCAATTTTTTAAATAGTAAAATTATTCATTTGATAGTCAGTAGTAGTATAGTAAACCAAGTCGATTTTAAAAATTTGACTTGACTAAGTCAACTTAAGTCGATTATTTATTTCAGTTTTTAGCTGAAGTCGATTTTTTTTTAAAGATATTGTTACGTAAAAAAATGCACCAATCATATCATCACTTATTATTCAGATGTATCCTAGTCTAATTCTAAAAAAAAAATGTAAAAATTAAAAAAAGTGGATTAAAAAAAAATGAAAATTAGATGTAAGTTGTGAAGTTAATTATGTATTAAATTCTTAAATAATAAACTTTTTAATTTATTAAATATCGAGCTAATTATAGGCTTATTAAAATTCATTTCTGACCTGTGAATTCCACTGATGGAAAAGGAATAATCCTGTAAATTAACTAACCAACATGTTTATCTTGCAATGATTAGATGAGGTCTAAATAATTTTTCATTCTATAGATTGGGTTTTTTCAGGATTCTTATATCGTTATTTTTTTCAGGATGCTTAATCGTCATTGAGTAAAATTCAGACCTATGACCGATATAATGCCAATTATGGAAAGGAGTCATAATAATCGGTTAAGTCAGTTTTACAAAAATCGACTTGGCTAAGTTGACTAACTGACTTGAGTTGATTTTTTAACTATCGACTAGTATCACTAGGGTAGTGTTCTGCATGAATCGGACCAGGTGGTTTTTTTAAAGTTCCGGATCTGGTCTGGATCCAAATTATAGATCCAAATCTGATCTGTCTCTAAAAAACTTATAAAAAAATACTGCCCTCTATAAATCTCTGATGACTCTGCTCGACTTTTATGTCACTTTGTTACCTACATTTTTGACCAAACAGAAAAGCTAGCTTATGTTTCAGACCAGACTGGGTGAATCTTAATAAAGGTCCAAATTCGGACACAGTTCTTTTGTAGAACATTAGTCACAGGATCCATTCTGTAAAGTGCAGTAACTTGATCATAGATTTGACCCTCATTAATCTAAGTTAGGCCGATGGTCATTAAGAAAAAAACAAATGCCAAGTTTCACAAGTCACATGTCACTTTGTTATCTACATTTTTGACCAAACAGAAAAGTTAGCTTATGTTTCAACTCAATAATTCTACAATTAACTAATAAATTTAGTTTAATTTAGTTAAAATTACTCAAATTTTATACTATAAATTTTTGACATTAAAATATTTCAGTAATGTGATCCAAAATTCATCGATCATGGGGTTAGCCAATCATAATAACCAAAAATTGAATTTGATTGGCTAAAAATTGTCATTATTGTTGTTGCTAAGTTCATATATATATAATATATTGCTATTAGGTACTATATTATATTTGTCCTAGAATTCGAAAACGTCTTTCATATGTAGCAAATGTCTGCAATATGAATTTTATAATTTTCTGTCTATCTATTGCAATTAGGGTGGTGACATATATTACGTAATATAATTTTACTATACCCTACCCCCTCCCCCTATATAAGAGAACTTTGATTGGCTATTATGAACTTCTATATTTAACGTAAGATTTTAGAGACCTTCCTTCCCCTCCTAAAATATTACGTAATATCTGTCACCACCCTTATTAATTGATGAAAGATTTGAGACTCATATATTTATTTTAAGATTTGCGATTTTGATATGAAATTGGTATTCATTTATTGGCATTGGTTGGTTTCTTATTTAAATTATTTTGCATTGTTTGTTTATGTGGTTATAATCCATTTTTAACATGAAAATAAAAATTTTTCACTTGATTATTAAATCTTACTAACTGTTAATTTATTATTATCGATTTGTGCAATCAGAATCTTGTGACTTTACAACTACATTGGATCCGGCAACTTTTGATTTGGATTGCAATGGATTACTTTGCTTATCTGGTATATATGGGCTAGGTGCTACAAAAAGGGCTGAAAATGACAAAAAAAAGATCTTCGGAAAATCAATTTTTATATTATAAATTACATAATAAATCATAAAAAAATGCAAACTTTAAAGAGCTATACTGCAAAATTTTATTAATACTACTGCTTTTGTATCTTAAGTAAAAAATGATTCGAATTTTATTCTAAATTGATTTATGTAAAAAAACCTCTTTTGAAAAAATTGTCATTTTTGGCCCTTTTTGTAGCACCTAGCCCATATTATCCATTCAATCAAAATTTTTTGATTAAAATTGTATTTACGCCTTATTCAGAATTTAAAATCAAGAATTGGGATCTCGTGTTATTATAGACTATTTGCTTACTTCTTTTATTTTGTGTCATTTAATTTTATTTGAATTGTTTAATTCAAAATTGATAAATGGGTTAAATGGATAGCCCTATTATTTGTTTCGGTCCAAATTAAGTTCAATTTACAAATTTGGTTTTTCTTGGTCAAAATCAGAATTTATTAAATAAACTAGTAATTTGAACCGGTTGGGCTATAATCGGTTAACCGACCTGAACCAAATAAATTTCGGGTAACTAGTTGAGTAAATGCTTAATCAGTTGACCCATACAACCAGTTGAGAATCAGGTGACATAATGTTAAAAGACCGAAAAGTTCTGAAAAGAAAATGAATGAACATAGTAGATGAGACAAAAATTTGAGTAAAGGTCCAAGAATTCCCAAAAGTAAACGTGAAGTAACTTTAATCAGTTGAATCGGTTGGCACCAAATATTTCAGTTTGTTAACCGATTAAGAAAAATTTTCTCAGTTCAAATTTCTAAAATAAACAAGCATTTTATCCCTTGGTATTAAAAATTTTCAATAAAGTTTGTACTGGACAAATTTCAATATACTTCAATTTTTTAAATAGTGGAAGCACTTGTACACATAGTTGAATTTATTTGGCAGTCATGACATGGGATCCATTATTTCATTCTAATCTGTAAAAGTGCAGTAACATGATCATAGATTTGGTTTGCATTATCTAATTTAGGCCGATGGTTATCAAAAAAGAAATTGGGATTCTAAATGACCAAATGACCAAATGAAAAAGTAGAGATGTGTACTGCAGTACTAATAAGCCACAATTAATTTAATTGTAATGTGCATTTGGTCATTGGTCATCTTGTGCACTATTAATTTGCACGAATTTATAATATATTAATATAAGAGAGAAATAAAAATTCAAAATAATCATACATATTCTTTGTAACATGATCATAGATTTGGCCCAATGGTCATTAAAATTTTAATTTTGCTGGAAATTAAGTGTATTCATAACAGAAAAATAAAGGAATTGAAATTCTAAATGACCAAATGCCAAGGTAGAGATGTGTATTAATAAACTATATGCAGTCGTGAAGTCGTTATATGCTAAGAAAATAAGGACTAATTTAAGAACAATATATTAACTTTAAAGTATCCATATATTTTTTTATCCAATGGATACAAACCAGAATTATCACTAATGTATTGTGCATAGTGATGTGCCGTGTACAGTACTATACGTACTGTACGATACGTACTGTACGTACTGTATGCTAAAATTTTTGCTAATCATGTATTAAAATAACTTATAATAGATATAGCATATCTTACCTCAATATATTTATCAATTGAAAACATATAAATTCTGACCATCTGGTCAAAATATTTAACATCCCTAGATCAAACTTTCCTATCTATTTTGCTTTTAGCTTCTTTGAATACTTCTCAGAAAAAACGGGCGCAGAATTTAAAGTTAAGAGTTTCAATACGGTAAGAATAATTATTCCTATTATGTGTTAATAACTTTTGCATCATATTTATAAATTTATCTTAATTCTTTAATAGTCAATAAACAGAAATGCGCATTAAAAAATCAAAAAAAGTGCTCCAGATAGAATAATAGGATAACTTTACTCCTATTATGCAGCTCGTTTAATAAATTTTGCAACATATTTATAAATTTATCTTAATTCTTGAATAGTCAGCGAAACAGAAATCCAAGTGTAGTAACAAATACCATAATTAATCATATTACCATAATTAATAATAATATTACTATAATTAATAATTATAATATGATTTCAATCAGTGCTATAGTAATGTAACTGATATTGTTAATAGTTAACATTCTTGTGTTATTCTTTTCCATCTATATTATATTAACATCTTAGTGTTATTCTTTACTTTGAATGAACAACAAGTGCTTCAGTTAGTTTAATTTGGTTCTCTTGTTTCTTTACAATCATTTACAAAAATTAATAAAATTTAGAGTGTAAGTTGTTCCTGTGTCCTCATAGAATTTGAACAATTACTAAATATTTTAAATTTGTTTTATCAATTTTTTAAATATGTATAATTTTCAAGAAAATTTCATATTGGATCTTTTCAATTTTGCTTTTAAAGTCTTATTTTACTTTTATTAAAAAGTTTTATGCGTAATATCAATATATAATTTTTTTTTACCGGTATGCGTGATATTATTTGTTACTTACTCCATTGTCAGCTAATATAAATAAAAATATATATAGATATTTACTTTAAAATTATTTATACGTGTTTATACATTGTTTTATAATAAATTCTACCACTAAATTGAATATATTACATATTTCCCGAATTTTATAATAAAAAATATATAATTAGTTAGCCCTCAACATGTAAATTGATATAATTTAGTAAGCCGCATATATGTAAAATTTACAATCTTTTACTATAAATACTTACTTTAAAATTAACATCCATAGATCAAATTTTCCTAATATCTTCTTTGAAAAAACAGGCACAAAATTAATTCAATAATATTAGAATAAGGTAAGAATAATTATTTCTATTACACATTTATTAAAATTTGCAACATATTTATAAATTTATCTTAATTCTTTAATAGTAAATAACCAAAAATGCATAAACAATTAAAAAAAAGAACTACCAGTAAGAATAATAGGATGCATTGAATAAAATTTGCAAAATATTTAATAAATTTAACTCAATTCTTAAATAGTTGACGAAGCAGAAATAAAAAGACCTACCAGTAAGAATAATAGAATAATTTTTTACAGTGCATGTTGAATAATAAAATTTCGATATATTTTTAAATTTATTTCAATTTTTGAATAATCGACAAAATAGAAAGTTCTTAGGAACAAATACTCTAGTTAATATAGTAAATAATAATTATAATATTTCAACCAGTACTATAATGTTACTGGTATTGCTTATAGTTAACATCCTTGTGTTATTCTCAGTTAGCATCCTTGTGTTATTCTTTTCGAACTACAATAGGTTTTTCATAGCTAAAATATTATTGATGTTGCTTAAATTTAACATCCTGGCATTATTATTTTATATCTACTTTTGTATTTGATTACTTGCATACTTCAGTTAGTTTATTTGGTTCTCTTGATTCTTTATAGTCTTTTACAAAAATTAATAAAAATTTAAAGTATAAGTTGTTTCCATATCCTTTGATCTTCTCATAAATATGAACAACTAATGATTTAGTTTATCAATTGAATCAGGAATAGAATCTAATCTGGACTTCCTTTGTTTTTATATTAACCAACTTGCTTATTTTCAACAGCTTAATTCCAAATTGTGTTTTGCCTTTATTATATATGACACATTTAATGCAACCCAGATTATATGTTGATGCAGGCCAGATAACCTAAGCTAGTAATGTGCCGCATATAGTATAGTGCGCAAAAAAAGTTTAGAATATTCTAGAACAAATGATAAAACTATTAATATTTTACTTTATAAAGATGAATCTCATGTAAAATAAACTTTTGTATATTTCAGTAAGAATATCGTGTAAGATCACGTCAAATTATCAATCACACCTAGTGATAGGCAATGCACGGGATCCACACATGATCCTGCATGAGATTCCGCATAGGATGCACAGGATTTAAAAACTCTTGCACAGACTTTTAATATAAGATTTTCTGGCCTGAGTTAGCATATTATTTGGCCCGCATTAACAAATAATCTGGCCTGCTTTAACACAAGTGGGCCAATTCCTAATTAGTATTTGATGTATTTACATAAAAATATTAAATCTTTTATTTATTTTCATTCTATATATATATGTGTGTACATAGATAATGCGCAAACTGTACGTTAAATTAAAATTTAAATTCATGATTAATAAAGTGGCAATCTAGACTTTTAATTTCTTGCATGTATAATACACCAAGAATCTTGTGTACCATATAGGTGAAAATATCCAATTTCAGTGATTATTTAATATAAATGATAAGGTTAAATAAAATTCGAGCCAATTAGTTATATAATTCAGAAATTATAAGCTGGTTATGAATTTCTTATAAGTCATTTCTAAATTTTTGTATGTATATAACCTGGTTATAAGTTTTTGTACATATGTACAGTACTTGATCACTTATAAATTTTAGCACATTTATACCTGATTATGCACCTGATTACTTATAAATTTTTATATGCTTATGATTGATCGCTTTGTTACCATTATAATTTTTTAATATATATTTATATAATAATTTTTTAAAAACTAATAAAATTAAGGCAAATCTGAATTGATAAATTTAATAATTATAAAATCCAAATGTATTAAAAGTAGGTAAAATCTATATAAGCATTTTATTTGTAATAAATGTAGTTAGATTTATAAGAAATGATTTATTTTAATGAGAAGTTATATTCTTAGTAATGATATATATATATATATTTATTAATCGTGAAAAATTTTGAAATTCTACTCGATCCTGTGAATCCCGTGAATCCCACACCATCCCACGTGGGATCCCGCATCCCATGCGGGATTTTTGAAAAAATCAGGATTTGCCAATCACTAATCACACCTGATGCTAATCTGTCTAATATGGTATTTTGTTTGTATATTGCTCCAAAAAAAGACTGAAAATTCCAACTGTTCATAAATTTACTAAGAGTACTGAAACTTTATATTCCACTAATATAAAAAACTACTTTAATTTAAAGTTCAATTTAATAAATAGAAACAGTAGCATGATTTATGATTTTCTATCCAAATTTAGTACTATTTTTAATGCTAATATAAAAATTCTCTAACTTTAAGATTAATTCCAGTTTTATATTGGTAATATAAATTAATTTAAATGTTACATATTAATAAACCGGATAAAATTATATATACTATATTTAAATATGTTTAAATATTTTACTGGCTCCTTGTAAAATATATATATTATTATACAAACTAACTAGTTAAGACTACTCAAGGTCCTTAGTAATTGCTAAAAGATGTGAATAGTATTTAAAATTTATACAGGTTTTATTTTAAAGTGAAAGTGATGTTGAATTTTTATTATTGTTTGGTTTGCTTATTTAAAAATTATATGTTGTAGCTTTCATTAAAAATACGATATAATAACAGATTTTAATTAGACATGTGATTAAGTTATTGTGATAAAAAGGATTTGATTCGTAAAGAAGCATTAAAAAAATGAATAGCAATGAGTTTGAAATCTTTGAAATCCTTGAAGAGATTTCTATTTTTCAAAACTATGAAATAATTGCTCCTTTTATATTTAACAATTCCTAATGATAAAACTTTAAATGTATATTTTCAACT
Organism: Gigaspora rosea; assembly: GCA_003550325.1. Taxonomy (NCBI): domain Eukaryota; kingdom Fungi; phylum Glomeromycota; class Glomeromycetes; order Diversisporales; family Gigasporaceae; genus Gigaspora; species Gigaspora rosea. Next base: position 8,654 of record QKWP01002696.1, on the reverse strand, counting down.
TATTGATGACACTTCTATCTATGACTCGAATTTGTTTGATAACAAATTTTCTATCAAAGCGGAGTATACAAAGATTAGTTATTAGTTATTCAAAAGTAGATTTGTGAAGTTTCAAAATGTTACTTCTTTCAACCATTACGAGAATACCATTGAAGCCAATAAAATCAAATATATAATGTATTATCCAAATAGATTATTTTATCGAACTACTTTGAAAAGGGATTTTATCGTGAATCTGGAACATATATCAAATATTCTATTTTAACAAATACATATATTTTTGTTAATTCTAAAAGTACACANGAGAATACCATTGAAGCCGATAAAATCGAATATATAATGTATTATCCGGATGGATTATTTTATCGGTACTACATTGAAAAGGGATTTTATCGTGAATCTGGAACATATATCAAATATTCTATTTTAACAAATACATATATTTTTGTTAATTCTAAAAGTACACATACTCTTGAGAGATTAATAGTTTTTTAATTAATTGGGTATTTGTTATACATTGTTCCTTTTTACTTCTTTGATAAATGTATGTTAATTGTAATATATAGTTAATTTAGATATTAATATATCTGATACTGGTACAATTACTGATCCTGGTGGTGCTTGATTAAAATTTTTCTGCAATCAAATTGCTTGGTATTTGAATACTTTAAATTTATTAAAATTTGCAATTAAATTATTTTTATCTAACTCTAAAGACAGACACGTAATATTATACGTAGTTTGAAGTAGTGTTTATACTCGGATCGGGTATTATCTGGTTATCCGCAGATGATTCAGATATCTGGGTTATAATCATAGCTAACCGGATATTTATATCCGGATAATATCCCAGATAGTAAAAATCTGAATATCCGGTTAGGCTATCCGGGTTGAGCTATCTGTTGACTATCCGGTTAACTATTCGGATAGGCTACCCAAGTTAAGTTATATAATCTAACTTTATATTCATTATTTATTTATAAAAATACTGCAATAATTTGGACAAAAATTCAGAAATTTGCCTAATATACTAAGCAGGTACTAAATGTTGAATATTTGGGTATGCCCAAGTTTATTTACTCAATAATAATTTTTATTAATCCGGGTCTGCTATTTGGATAAAAATTTGGTGGAATATAGCAGAATTGGATCTTGTATATGTATTAATATATCAGGTCAAAAATAGATCTTACAAGGAAGAATTTCCTAAATATTAAGCCTATTTTAAAATCGTCAGTATTGTAAAGAATGCATACAATACATAAAGGATCTAATAAATAAATGCTTAGTCACAGAACCTCAAAGATTGAATTATCGTATTTGCACAATTTTGTCACAATCATATTACCAGCACGTAAATAAAAGTATAACTTATCCTGCATAACCTACTTAAATTTAGAATGCAAAAAAAAAAGGCTTTGTTTTAGCTTTGGCTATTCTCTAAAAAGATGCATTTTAGCAGTTAGTGTAACAATATGCTTGGTATTATAAATCATCGTGACTTTAAAATATTATGCAGACTCAAACACTAAAAATAAACAAACAATGCATATGCACTTAACTTTTTATAGAAATAACCTATACCGAAATGGTAAAATGAGTCACTAAAACTCTAAAATAAAACAAATACTAAATTAAGTAAAAGAAATTATGAAACAGGTTGTAGCAGTCATAACTCATCAAAATGCATTTGCTAAAGTCATGAAAGTTTGCAATAAACGATTGCTAAGGCCCACAAAATTCACACAAAGAAAGATTATTAAAACCTATCAAATATAATACATAGTAAAATATTATCAAACTTTATAAAATGTATACAAAGAAAGTTTTCTGAAGAAGCTCAACAAATGCATTCAATGAATAAAGCCTATCGGATGTAATAAATTCTCATAAAATGTATACAAAGAAAGTTTTATGCTATACAAAGAAAGTTTTTTGAAGAAGCCCATCAAATGCATTCAATGAATGATAAAACGATACTTACATAAATATGAATGCTTTGATATAGTCTCGAATTCATATAAAAAGTTGCAGATTTATCCTTCGTTGTATAAAGAAAATTTCAAAATAACTACATACCATTGAACACTCTAACATTATTAAAACTTTATCTAAAACAAATTCTTTGCGTGCAAACCTTTCTCATCTATTTTTTCTAACAATCATGGATAGTCACAATGAATATAGCACTGATAACAACTCTCATGCTAACTTAGACACTGACCTCTATGCTGACTCTTATGCCGACTCTTATGCTGACTCTTATGCCGACTCTTATACCGACTCTTATATTGATTCTGATGCCGAACCTCAGAGTAATAACATTCCTAGTACCACAATTAGAAGAAAAGCTATAGATAAATATGCAGAAGAAAAAGATGCAAAAAGGATTCAGGTAAATATTACTAGTCCAACAAACAAACCAAGCTATGTGTGGAAATATTTTCAGATAGTAAAAGAGCGTGTTGTATGTAAAATAATTGTATTCTGAAAAGGTGAAGAGGTCGATTGTGATACAAATTACAAATATGATAGTGGAACCGGGAATATGAAACTTTATCTTCGGACAAAGCATGGAATTTTAGGGCCTGATGAACTTAAATCAAATTCAGACAAAAAGCATCAATTAAATATTGATAAAATGGTTAGGAAAGTAACCCCTCATAAGGAAACTGTACAAGCAGAATTAAAGAGAGTTACTGCAGAATGGCTAGTCACAGATTCTCTGCCCTTTAATACTGTTCATGGAGTAGGTTATAGAAAAATGATTAATAGAATTGATCCAGCTTTTACACCACCAAATAGTAAAAATATTAGGAAAGACATTACTATTGCCTATCAAAAAAGTATAAAAGAATTAAAAAAATTAATTCATACTACTTGCGAAACTGCCTCAATTACTACAGACCTATGGACATCTCGAAATAATGATGGGTATATCGATGTGACTGTCCATTAGTTGATAGAGAACTTTGAAGTTCATGATATTATATTAGGCGTTGAAAAGATGGATTACCCACATACTAGTGAAAGAATTAAAGAATACTTAGAACAAAAAATTATTGAATTTGAATTAACTGGTAAAGTAATTTGTGCAGTTACTGATAATGGGGCAAATATGAAAAAGGCCATTATAATCTGGGACGGTGTAGAACGTATTGCCTGCGCAGTTCACACTCTTCAACTTACGGTTATTCAGGCCCTAAAAATTATAAAGCCATATACCCAAAGAATTGATAAACTTATTAAATTCTTTAAATCATCATAGCAAAGTCAATGCCTCGACCAGGTGCAAATAGAATTAGCTCAACATAATAAAACTACTCCAATTTCTGTCCAATTATATTGTTCTGAAGACTTGCCATCAGTAGTAGAAATTGATAATAATGATAAGCCAGAAATATTTGACACGAATTTTAAAATTTTACATACTATTAATGAAATAAAAACTCGTTGAAACTCATCTTATAAATCCTGGCAATGACTTTTAATATTGCGCTCAGCCATTAAATGGCTTTCAGCTACTCTAAATTTAGAATGTAGTATTAGAGCGGATGCTAATAAATTGAATGATCTTATGCTTTAAGATAATGAATGGATGTTATTACAAGAATTAGTAAATGTGTTTAAACCATTTGATAAGTTAACAACTTATCTTAGTGGAATCAAGTATTCTACTCTTTCTGTTGTTAACCCAACTATTGAAGCATTAAAAGCTGAATTCTTTAACTATTATGAATCGATATTAGATGAACTTTAAGATATTAATGAAAGCATATTTAGTAAGAATAAAAATTTTTATTTTAATTTAAAATCATACAAAGTTAATTATTGGTTTTATAATATAAAATTTAAAAACAACTAGCAACTTGGTTTTAAATCTAGCTAGGTAGTAAAATTTTTTCAGAGTTTTGCAAACCGTATTATGTAAACCAATTTTTAAGTTTGTACAGTTTAAATAGTTATTATTGCAATATTAAATCAATATTAAATATTAAATTATACTTAAGATAATATATTGACTGAGGATGAAAGTTTTACCGATAGAAGTTCAGATGAAACTAATGCCCAGGATGTGGCTAACCGTGAAACGTTGCCTAATAAAAGAATAATTTTAAAAGTTCGAAGAGTTATTTACAATTCTCTTGAACGTTATTGGAAAAATCCTGAGTATATTGGATTAATTGCTACCTTATTAGATCCAAGATTGAAATCAATGAAACTATGGTCAAAAGAAACATGAAATAGAACAATTAAAAGGCTGTGTGATGAGTTTAAAACTTGGCAAAATATTGCTGCAATAAATGAGCTAAGTGAAGATACTGGAACAGAAACATCTTCCTCATTCACACCTATGTTTATGAAAAAAATATTTAGTCATAATCAAACTCAAATAAACCATGAAATTGAGATTGATAATTATTTAAACGAATCAGTTATGCCTACTCAACCTGAGTCCACAGATACATATCAGTAGTGGCATACTAACCAACATACCTTCCCAATATTAAGCAGAATGGCACTAAGTACTTATCGATTCCCACCACTTCTGTTCCAAGTGAACGTTTGTTTTCCGATGCAGGGAATCAAATTACTTCCAAACGGACCCGCTTATCTCCTGAGGTAGTTAATGAGTTGCTATTTGTTAAGAGAAATGGGTTATATTGTAAAAATGCCTGGGCGTAATAAATATTTCATTCTCATATAAGATTATCTAACTAAAAAATAGAATATTTAAAACAAATTAGAAACAATAAATTACATGATATAATTATAACAAAAACAGAACTATATTATACTTATCTCTCTTGTAATAAAAAGAGTTAAAAGTTGAAGCAAAATAAGTATTTTGTCTTTGTAATAAATTTTCAACAAATATACTTTGGTAGTTACGCTAAAAACAAAAAATTCTCTTTAAGTACTATATTTACTTATCTTGAGTCAGAGAAATTTTAGTCTTGAAAAGTTTAAACTTTTAAATTGAATAGTCAACTAAATATATCAATGGTTGGAAAAGTAAATTCGAAAACAGATTTGTCAATTTATTTAAATCCAATAAATAGCAAGGATAAATCACAATATATTAAAGTAGGAACTGTAAAATTTGTAATAATAGTATTTAATAGTGAAAATTCAAATTAGTTTATATTTAAGTAAATTTTGAGGTGGTACAATCAAACTATCTCTCATCTCATAGTTCAGTGGACTAACCGCGAGAAGTCCGTGTTGCCTTCCCTTATCCCTATGCCGATGATGATAGCAACGATCACACCCTTTGAAAGTATTTATAAACATAAAAGAAAAAAATAAAATTTAGGGAGGAAACAGTCGGATCCTAGGCCTAGGGTTCTGAAGTTCAGTTCAGTTCAATAGAGGTTCAGGTTCAGGTTCAATGAACCTGAATCTGAACCTGAACCTGCTCTAAAAGTTCAATACTGAACTGAACCTGAACTTAAAATTATTGAACATGAACCTGAACCTGAACTTAAAAAAAGTTCAGTTCAGGTTCAGTTCAAGGTTCATGAACATGTTCAGGTTCATAATATATGCACATGTTTACCTAAATCACAAAGTTAGGATCAATTAGTAAAATTTAGAAATCATAGAAATTTGTATAATTTTATTAATAAAATTATACAAATTTCTATGATTCTCTAAATTTTACTAATTGATCATAACTTCTTGCACTAAGTAAACTTGTTAAGCACCAAAAAATACATCAAATTGGTATATTTTATTTTACTTTTCTTAAAATTTGAAGAAAAGATGCTTAATTTTGGAAATTTCATCAAAAATTCAAAATTAAGCATCTTT